>JAUMHE010000069.1:10031940-10042043 GCA_032359235.1 Enteromius mattozi | reverse complement strand
CAATGCAGATTTATTTTCACAGCCACCTTTGCTCAGATTTACCAAGGGTGCCAATATTAGTGGAGGGCACTGTATGACAATGAATGAAAAAAAAAAGCGCTGTTTTCCACCAACTGGCAACCCAGTGTGCCAAAATACAATTGGGTAAACTGGCAGTGGGTGGGTTACACAGACCAAAACAAACACAGACATTCCATCCTGGAATGTACAACTTCAAAGAAGAATAACTGACTGTAGCATTGCTTTTCATATAAACAAGTAAGTTAACTTATCTTTGCAGATACTTAAGAAACATGCTATGTAACATGTTTTAGTAGAGTCAAAAACTTACTTAAGTGAGATGTTAAATTCCAAATCTAAAGACTATCAGGTAGCAGAATTCATGGTGTGTACTTAAGTTTAAAATGTCAAGTATCGCCTCAGTGCATTTATGTTTTGTTTGTGTGTGTGTATGTGTGTGTGTGTGTGTGTGTATAAGTACTTCTCAGGTTTAAGATCTCTGTAGATGATGCCGAGACCGTGCAGGTGATCTAGACCCAGTGCCAGTTCAGCCAGATAAAACTTCACATCTTCTTCTGTGAACATAACCTGAACAACAAAGAGATGGTGTGAACAATGTAGACAAACAATAGAATATTGCACTCATTGATATGAGTATTAAATACCTCTTTTGACAGCCTGGTGAATAGATCCCCTCCTCTGAGGAAGTCCAGAATCAGATAAAGTTTACCCTCAGTCTGAAAAGCTGAACACCCACACGCACAAAGAAGTGCGCTTGAAGTTAATCTGATCTGTTAGTCATTAATGATAAGCTTCTACAGCTTCCTCTATAATTTAAGACCTCTGTCAAGCAGGTAAAATGCAAGATTACAATGTTCAATTACTCAAATGAACGTAATAACCCTGCAAACATGGACTCTGAACTGTAAACAAATCTTTTTACTCTTGACATTAATTTAAGGACCACAGTCATTCAGAAAAATGAATTGAAGTCATTTAATAATTCCTAATTAATAAAATCACAAACAGCACAGCAACTCAATAACAGTGCCTTTAGTGACATTTAAAGGGATAGCTCATTTAAAAATGAAAATTGTTGTAATTTACTCACAATAATGTCATTGAAGCTTAAAAAAATATGCAAATGCAAAAAAAACTAACTTTTAGGTTTTTATTCACTAATTATCTTCCCATCCAGGAGCTGTGAACTACTGCAACCAAATTTCAGTCAGTGAGTTGAATCTGAGAATCCAAGTAGGCTGATTTGTGATCCAACTCAATGAATGGAAAGATTTTTAGTCTTGCCTTCTTAAAGACTTAAATTTTTCATGTTCATCAAACCAAGCTATTGTATGACTTGGAAGTCTTGGAATAGGCTGCTTTTATGATACTGCATATTGCTTATGCAGTCAACATTCATTGAAATTACATTGGAAAGCAGTACCAGTACAGTTCTCAGAATCTCTCCTTTTTATCAATTTGGAATCGCGTAACAATGAAAAATTATGACAATTTTCATTTTTGAGTAAACCGTTCCTTTAAGAAAGGGGTAATGGCATGAGCACATATTATTGGTAACTCACCATAATGAAGTTTTACCACAAATGGATGGTTGACGTCTGCCAAGATGTCTCTCTCCATTTTTGTTCTCACACGATCTCTCACTGTGATGAGAACAATTTCACACGGGTTTTGAGGAAATATCTGGTCACAGCTAAGTTTACTTGAGCATGAAAACATTTTCTTCTGCAAGCGACTGAGGTAGCAGCAGATTCAACTTTGCGGAAAGTCTAAAGCAGAAGTTCATCAGACAACATATGTTTGTAGGAAGTGTTATCAGCTCTGGGAAGGCTCTCTTTTTAGGAATGGAGAGAAAGGATGAGTAGAGAAGAATTGATAGCTACTGAGATTTCAGTGAACTCACACCTGAACCTAAAACCTCAGGTTTGTAAGCATGGTGGGATTTTCTGTAACTGGGGTGCATTGTGAAAAAAAAAAAAAAAAAACAGGAAGTAAGTGTACCCGCAGAGAAGTTACCGTTAATCTGTGAACTCACTGACACTGACACAAAGTCAGATTCAGAGTTGAAAGTGTATGCTAAAATGTGAAAAATGACTGAATATTGTGTAAAGTGACACTGCAAATCCCATCTGATACTGTAAGTCTGATTATAGTATAAGAAAATGTGGTAAATTCCATGGTAAATTAATGTTTTTAATTAATGGTGTATTCCTCAGGGCTGGTATCTGTGGTTACACAAAGACTGGGAGTGACATGAGAAAAGAAAGAAAAACTGGCCAGGAGAACAATGTGAAATGAAAGCAGCTTTTGTTGCAGCAACGCTGTTTATGTTAGAAAAGGAAGCTTGTGTGGTTTGTGGTGTGTGTGTTTACACTGATGCTGTACCTTTGAGTGTGGCCTTTCTCAGGACCTTCATAGCGTAGAGCTGATTACTGTCAGGAGGGGTTACCTTTCGCACCAAAAACACCTGTGAGCACACACAAAACATTCTTTCATTTTACAGTGTTATTAAACTGTTGTGCTGAAAGTTCACTGAAAGCAATTCAGGTTAAGTCCGTTTTTAAAGTGATAGTTCACCCAAAAATAAAAATACTGTCATTAATTACTCACCCTCATGTCTCAAACCGCAAGACCTTCATTCAACTTCAGAACACACGTGATGTGCCGCTGATGCAGGAACCAGAGTTCTGAATTTTTTCACCCAGTCTTACTTATTTGAACCAGAATATACAGAAAATGTATATTCTCGTAAAATTCTCATAGCTGCATAACATTGCGCTTGAACCACTGATGTCACATGGACTATTTTAATAATGTTCTTACTACCTTTCTGGGTCTTGAACATGTCAGTTTCTTTGCTGTCTATGCAGGGTCAGAAAGTGCTTGGATTTAATGAAAGGTATCTTTGTGTTGTATATTTGTATTCTGAAGATGAACGAAGGTCTTACGGGGTTTGGACGACATGAGGTTGAGCGATTAATGACAGAATTTTCATCTGTGGGTGAACTATCCCTTTAAAGGCACTAACATATTTACTGCTACTAAAAGAATGTAAAAACCCATAAAAAAGATTTTCTTTTATTCACAATAAAGGAACTTTTTTATTTTATGAGACAATAAACTTCCCTCAGGAAGTTGTATTGAATTGAATGACAGGAAGAGAACTTGTCTGAATTGTAATCCAAAGACATTCATTGCCAGTAAATATTCATAATGAACAAGTGATTACTAAATGTTGTCACATTTAATTAGCAAAAACGTCCTCAAATGGCTTGCCATCGAGATATCTTTTTAGGAAAATTAGAACATTTGGGAAAGTGAGGCGTTTCAATTTTTTATTTTATCTTTTCAATACCGTTGAAAATTGTTAATGCTTTGTAAAAAGTTTTTTTATGCTCACCAGCTATGAAATATTAGTAAATATTATAAAATATATTATTACTATTTAATGTAACCGTTTTATTTTTACTTTTTATTTACAGTCTTCAATGTCACTTTTATTATTATTTATAATTTTCTTTTCCTGATCCCAAACTTCAATCAGTAGTGCATATAAATCAATTAAAATGGAAAATTTCAACAAAAACTATGATAAACATTTGATTGGTTTGATTGGAAACATTGATTATTATATTCAAATACAAACCACAGTTCTACATCCCGAAATTCAAATTTGATATTGCCTGCAACATTAATTTAAAACCATCAAAAGAAATGGAAGTTAAATGAATTTTCTATTTACTGTAAAGACTCTCTTTACCTTTCCAAAGGAGCCCTGCCCCAGCACTTTGAGCAGCTCGAACTGTGAGGGGTCAGCCTTCTCCGCCCCCTCCTTAACAACATGCGTGATGTTGATCTCCTTGATGTCACCATCTTCCTGCAACACAAGAGACAGAGACGGACATCAATCACAGCTTCTGTCAGGGTACTTGGCATAAAACATATACAGAGCAGACAGCCGACTGGCCAGCACAATAAAGCTCAAAGCTGGCTTAAGTGGACATAATCTCCAATGATGGATGTCAATGAGCAATAAGCCATTTACTTGAATCATTATTATCTTATCTTGTATCATATCGGATTATCATGTATATGTCACTGATTGGTGTTCACCATTTCAAGACTGAATCAATCCCACTGTCAATGAAAAAATATCTTCTGGGACCTAAACAACATTATGAGATCTGAATTAGGCTCAAAGAGGGATTTGGTTCTCAAAGCGCCACCCGTAGGCACTGTAAAAAAAAAAATACATACAGTATATAACTATATAATAATTATATCAGAGATTCTTTTAGGAATCATTGCATGTGTACGCTGCAACTTGTGTGTTATCATCCAAGACCATTAAAGCACCACCACCACCACTTATTTTGCAAGTTTCAACAGCAAGGGTGCAGCTAAGATGAGTCAGGACAAGCTTGTGCGAACTAAAGCCACATAGAAAAACACTTTAAACCAATCAGATAAGAGAGTATAATGACAAGCAGTTTATCCTGCATTAAAGCTGATAGAAAGCATGTAGGCTATGCTGAAAGTGTTATGTGACACATTTCCCCTGTGAATACAGAGAAAGAAGGGGTAAACATATTTAGGAGGAAATGGTTAATGGTTTAATCAAAATTAAACTCTGAATTCTGAGAACATGGTACAATTAAAGCACACCAACACTTCTCACTAACAAGCACTATCATATCAAACCCAGTTAGACTAATATCAGATCTTCACAGGCAACCTACAGCTCTGACTAACTGACCAACATAATTATTACTCAGATGGAGACATGACCAATACGTCAATAAACCATTTAAAGGGATAGTTCAACCTAAAATTAAAATTTGGCTTCATTATGTAAAAACAAATAAGAATATTTAAAGAAATATTTTTTTTTTCATACAATGGCCATCAAAACTTCTCAACATATTTCAAAACAACTTATACTCTACAGAAGTAGCAGTCACACAGGTGTGAATGAAATGGGTGAGGATGTGTGTGTATGTGTATATTATTTATATATCTCTGAAAACAACAGCAAATGCTAGGAAATTCAGTTTATGTTCAACAACATTTCTGCACATGAATCAATTAGGCCCTGAGCTCGGATTAATCAACTGATTTCTATAAAATAAATATTACAAATTATGATGTCAAATTATTAATCTCATTACTCTGTAATATCAATTATTTACTTCAAAGTCTTTCAGTTTTATCAAAGTCTGAAATGCACTAATTTTTGGGTGGCAATTTGTTGCAGTTTTAATGCTGAATACAAGTCAGCTGAAGTTCAAAGAAAGGAGAATTTCAGTATTTCACAGGTTTTAGGGTGTTGCTAACCATTGTATCATAAAAAAGAGAAACAAACAGAGCTCTGAAACACTTCTCATACCTGTTCTCCTGCAGATGTACCACATGAAAGATTGCAGTTTTAAGGACAACAAAATTCTGACAAAATCAAGCTAAATCTAAGTGTATGATTTGTAAAATGAAAATGAATTAAAGAAAAGTTTGTTTACATTTACATACAACCAGCTCTTTTCAACATAACAATTGTAACATATAGTCTCGAAATAGCAACAAACAACACACTACAACTGCTCTACAAAGCAATGCCTCTATACGGTGTGTGTGTGTGTGTGTGTGTTTGTGTGCACTGACCGTCCACGTCCCATTTTCATCGGTTAAAGCTGCACTAGACTGAGCCGAGTTGGTGCTGTTAGTCTCCTCTCTGGACTGAGTGGCATTCACTAACGCCTTACTGTGCTGCCTCTTGAACAGGTAATATCTCAATACCTGACTGACTTTAAACTTCCTCTTGTCTTTGTCCATCTCTTCATCCCTCCTCTAGCCAGGGCATTCCACTGTTACCCCCATCCGCCTGCTGTCCGGGCAGCCATGGACAACAAAACTCATCCCAGAGAAAGAGTGAGAAGAGTCTGGCAGTGTGTGTGGAGTCAGGGTCTGTGTTCTACCCTACTTGACAACTAGAGTGAGCCACGCAGGAAGAGGAAGAAAGAGACCAAGACCTGAAAAAAACAGAACTGGTGACAAAAAAAAAAAACAGCATGCGAGAGAAAGAGCAAGCGAAAGAAGGGAGGATGTGACATAGTAGTGTGTGACAGATGGGCTAATAAAGATAGATTGAAGAAAGAACAATATTATTGTATTATATATCAAGAGGATTAAAAAAAAAGAATGGAAGAAAAAAGATAGAACGAACTACACAGACCCAGACAAAAGAAACAGACCAAGAAAAAAAGTTTCCCTCCGGTGGACACTTAAATGCTCATCCTGTCCCATAACGCCTTGCTGATTTCTCCTCTCAGACTCGTCAGAGCTAAAAATACAGCAGTGCTTTAAAACATACAGGTCTTCCTGTGACCCTGACCGGTCCAGCCTGATATTACAAGTGGAAACCATAATCAAACAAGCAACAAACACTCGGGACTGCTATTAAAGGTCAGTTTTTAGGAATGTCCCGGCACTCCTCTTCCTCTACTGTAAATCCTGTTAGAACCCAGGCTGACAGACAGCGTGACAGAGCTCAAAGAGGAAAACAGGTGGGAGCAGAAAGCTCAGAAATCTTACCTTTACATTGAAATCAGCAAACTCTTTCTCTACCCAGGTGATCTGTGACTTGTACTGCTAATGTAGGGTTGAAGCGAACAAAGAAAGAATCAAACTAGGAACAAACTGAATATTTTCTTTACACTTTCACTCCTGTGCTTTAATGAAGCATCTAAGAATTCAAGAAGTTTAAAGTAAATTCTAAAGTCAATGAAAGCTTTGTGTGAGAAACAAGACTGAAATGCTATTCAATCGTAATCTTCCTCTCCAGTGGGTAGAACATTCACTTTGGTCCAATTCAAATAGACCAAGACCACATTGTTCAGACAGTCTGAATTAGTGCAGATCTGGGCATGATTGCTGTGCTTATATATTCCTAAACAAACCCAATAAGGAGAAAACATGCCTATGGTTCTGAAACAATAGGCCTAATTGTGCCAAATGTGCTAGGTGTGAAAACACCTTACACCAGTGAGCTGAACCTGAGAACCAGATCAGTCAGATTCGCAAACTGGCTTGTGAATTTTTTTTTTTTTTTTAAAGATTACATTTATATTTAGTAACTTAGCAGACGCTTTTACCCAAAGCAACTTACAAATGAAGACAATCAACAAAAACATTCATTTACAGTTAAACTTCACATCCAGATTAAATTTCAGTCCATTGCTTTAGAAGACTTTTGATATAGTGAGCCATATCTTGTATGGACCTTGTTGCACTATAAAACAGTGACCGGCACAATCGTGATGGCAAATAAATAACAGCATTTTAATTTTTTTTTTTACATGAACTATCCCCTCAATTGCTGTAGTGAAAAATTCAATGTAGTTACTTAGTGTTGAAACAAAAAAACTGTATCAGTTGAAACTTCCTGTTACAGCTGAGGTTGAGAGAAAGAGAGAGAAACTTCTCTAATAATCTTTCTGCAGTCACTCTGGCATTCACCGATAACCTTTAGCACGTAAAACTTTGTAAAAGAACTGTTAAATATATATATGACTTCTTATTTCGTCTTGTCACTTTACTTTTACTCTGATTCAAAATAACCAATACCACGAAACAAACCCCCAGAGGGGGGAAAAAATAAAAAAAATTGCACTTCCGCTGTCATTAGTTTGTAATGAGCACATCCCTGTAAGCTCTCCTTTATATACAGCTGAACTAAAATGATTAATGTTTCTGACGGACAATAACAATAACTGGACAATAATAATTGATATAAAAACTGAAAGAGAAAACATACGGGAATTAACACCAAATATATTGTTCGCAATACTGAACAACCCACAAAGCTACAGGCTGCAGTTTCTGCATCATAAACCAAACGTTTCCTGTTTCACCAAAAAAGTTCGGTCACAGAATAGTCAAAGTGAAACAGTTTACAAATGAGGGACGTGCCCACAAAACATAAACCAAAAAAAACTCGATTAGAATTTTAAACAAGAAAAACATTAAGTGCAAATCAACACAAGTCACAACATAGAGGATTACACATCTCTCCTAACCACATCAGAATAAAGCATGTTTCCTGTAGCTCTCATCTCTCATCCTAAACAAAGCCCTATACTCCCGGTTGAAGGACCAGTACACTTGCCTGTTGCATGCGTGGCTTGGTGCGGAAGATATGCCTCCACATTTCCACCTTGACCCATGTCACTAAGAACAGAGTCTTCAGCGAGGGCTGTCCGTCACAGGGCTCTCTCTCTCTCTCACACACAGACCTCTTGAGTCATTAGAAATGGGGAAATGTTGAAAAATGCAAGGGACTGACGGTGATGTGTATTTATGTGAGGGGCCTGGGTAGGAAATGGCGAAACTTTAGATAAAAAAACCACGTGTCAACCTTAGTCACTCAATTCCTTTCTTGGTATTGACACAGATGTGTTTCCACACTTCTATTTGCTTGATGGTTCTTTCCCAGTCATTTACTATGCCGATATGGGCCCTCCGATTTTTGCTCACCACTTGGCAAATAACTAGCATCTCCAGTTGTTGAGGGGTTTTAATGTAGTTATATTTAGAGTTAAAGGAAGCCAATGTTTTAATGGTGCTGTTGTCATCAGTGGTGGAAAGTAAAAGCGATGACCTCATATTCCGAGCAAAAAAAAGAAAAAAAGTCACTACTAGTGATATAGTGATAGTCCAACTAATGGTGGCAGATTTAACAAATAAAATTTGAACTGGTCAGGAAGAATAATTGTTTAATGAAATTGCGCAGGTTCAGTTTTGTTAACTTTAGTTTATGCATTGGGTATCAAACTACAGTAACAATAAAAAAAAAAAAAACACTTTTATACAGCATTTATAAATCTGAGTTAATATTCATGTCTGCAAATGCCTTTAACACCTTAGAAATTCTTAGAAATTAAATAAACAAAAATATTTAATATACTTTAAAATGGAATTAATTCCTGTGATGGCAAAGCAGAATTTACAACCGCCTTCAGTATCACACAATCCTTTAAAAATCATTCTAATATACTGATTTTGAGCTCAAGAAACATACATCTCAGGTGGAAATAGCTGCTTAATATTTTTGCAGAAAATGTTGCTTATTTAGGATTCTTTTGATACTTACTGTAAAATTCTGAATAAAAACAAGAATTTTTTATTATGTGCTCAATCTAATTAATATTTATGCCCCTTTACCAGCACACTGAGCTTTGTGACTTCCCAAAGACATCCACAATATCCCAACTCACCCGCCAGTTAAAACATAACGATGCCCGTGGTCAGCTTCAGACCAACAACACACCCTGACACCGTCGCTACTCAATCATCTGAACTCAAGTTGCAACAGTCTCACTTCTGCATGTGTTGCTAAGCAGCGAGCGCTGCAGAGTCTCGTCGTGTCTCTTTGTGTGGCCACCTGTTGCACTGGATTTACAGAACTGCTCACTCTGAACAAAGACGCGTGCAGCTGCTGTGTGAGCGGAAGTGATGTGCATCGGTCACGCCAATCAGCTGGCAAAGGGCTCGAAGAGGCTTAAGAATTAATTGACAAACATGAAGTGCGGAAAAACAGTTTGAGTCTCTTTGATCAGTGAAAGGTGTTTATGAATATGTATGCAAGACTCATTAACTGGGCGAATAAACATGAGATTCTAATGAGGAGAGAATAGTCTGGTTGGGCTGGTGGTAAGTGGCTGAGCGCTTCATAGTTTAAGAGTCTCTGAGAGAGACGCATTGTTTTAGAGTCTCTTAATTTGGAAGCAGTGAACGGGTGCCAATGCAGCGCTGTAGTCGGCCACAAGAGGGCAGCGTAAGTCTGTGTACAAGTGTACAGTGGGTACGGAAAGTATTCAGACCCCCTTAAATTTTTCACTCTGTTATATTGCAGCTATTTGCTAAGATCATTTAAGTTTAATTTTTCCCTCAATGTACACACAGCACCCCATATTGACAGAAAACACAGAATCGTTGACATTTTTGCAGATTTATGAAAAAAGAAAAACTGAAATATCACATGGTCCTAAGTATTCAGACCCTTTGCTCAGTATTTAGTAGAAGCACCCTTT
>JAUMHE010000069.1:9995864-10017758 GCA_032359235.1 Enteromius mattozi | reverse complement strand
AATGCAGATTTATTTTCACAGTCACCTTTGCTCAGATTTACCCAGGGTGCTAATAATAGTGGAGGGCACTGTGTATATATATATATATATATATATTATTTATTTATTTATTTTTTTTTTTCTCTCTTCTTTTTTTTGGTTATATATATTTATAAGTAATGTTAATTTAGAAAATGTGACTGGGACATGAATTTACATTTGGAGGAGGAATAGTATGAAGATGACGACGAAGACGACGACGACGACTTTCAGAACATCACTGTTACAGTGGTACAAGAAGAAGCTTCACTGACAATATCCTTATACTATGTAAATAACATCAGTGTTTTTTTTATGATGATTCATGAATATTATATATAGAATATTAAATGCAGCTACTGTATGCATTTTTCATGCGTGTATAATGACCCATTGATATTGTAAAATATAAAACTAATTTAAATGTGTAAAATGTCAATACAGTATATGGGAATATGTTATTATAATAATTTCCATATTAATAATATGTTTGAGAATCTGTGCTCAGCAGTGTGCTTCACCTAAAGGGAGTATTTCTGGGGTAAGGTAAGAAATAGTAGTTTTTTTCTTTAATATAATAACACAGAGTTATATCACAAATACACCCACTGAACTACAGGCAGTTATCAGAGGTGCTTGTGTGTGTTCACCTGTATGGGTCCAACAGAAAAGATGTGTCAGTTCACCATCATCTCTCTTGTAATCACTAGGTGTGTTTACATGTGCTAGCTTTCATCAATTGGAAAAAGTCCAATCTGATTTCATATACTGAACCTTAAACATTGCAACTGAATTCACATATTTGTTTACAGTTACACATATTAAGTGTATACAAGCTTGGATTACTCAATTACAAAAAGTGTTCTTTTTTCTGAGATATTATTTTTAATTTTATTAAAATAAATGTGTTCAAGTTTCAGTCTTTGTGTGTAATTGTAAAATCACATCAACTGAATGCTCAGAGGCAGCTACTTTTTATATGGCATATTTCCCCACCAAGTGCACTAACCTCAAACCTCCAAAGCTGTCTTAATGCTCCACTGTAAGCTAGTAGGGTCATTCTCAGTGAATACAGACTAGTTACTGAGCTAGTAGCCTTCAGCTGAAACACACACACACACACAATCATGTTGCTACTGAAGGATCATATAGAGAGGGCTGGAGGTCAGGGAGAAAATCTTCTGCTGCAATTGTGAAAAGGACTCAAAATAAATGCAGGCTTACCAGAGATGGGGACAGCAAGAACATATCAAGACAGCAAATAACAGAAGGACTATGCATACAAACATACAGAACCACACCCCTTAACATTCAGATGACCGGTTGCCAGATATAGGTTCTAATGGGTTCTGTTTTTACGTTGTTAAAAACAGCTCTTCACAGCAGAAGTCTCTTTAAATGATAATGAGCTATTGCTAATTTTTTGTGTATCCACGATATGCCAATACAGGACAGTCCGTTAATGGTTGTGGGCGGGGCCTGAACAGTACGATGTCATACTGCTCAGAAAATCTAAACGTCTTGATAACTGACACGTTTAGGTTTTTAGGGATTAAAAAAAAGTTACTAAACGTACTGTGGCATAGCCATGTTTTTTGGACATCCACAGTGATAATAGAGGGTAATATCATATCATGACTAAAAATAATTCTACAACTCCAACGCAGGGTGCTGACTGCAAATCTCAAAAGGACAATTTCCAGAAAACTGAACTATCTTTCACTATTAATGAGAGGTAGCCCTTGATGTCCACTTAAGCCTGGCTTTGATTTGTGAATCGGTGCAGCAGCAACCCAAACAGAAGCTTTAATTACACCGATCATGAGAAACACACTCTCATCCACAGACCAGGGTTCAAACACGCTACAGGCTAAGGGCATCAGATAACATCAGTGACGGGGAGCGCCACAAAGCGACCAGGACTGCTGAAAAATTGATGAGCAAGCACAAGAGTTCCTCTTCAGGGAGATGACCTCAAAGAGATTTCACTCAGATGCTGAAAGTGATATCAAATACTCTCTTTAAAAACACCCACACACCCACACCCACTTCTCAAAGATGCAGACTTCTATAACACACACACTGTGTGCAAGGCTTAAACATAGACACGTACACACTCTCACTGTGGTGTGTAAGGCACCCCAGCTGTGCCGATCGAACCTAAAAGGCCATTATCTAACATAAGCGCATACTAATCAAATTCACACCAATGGAAAAGACATTATTGCTCACCCCACAACCCCAGCCCCACTCCCTTCCACTGAGAGAGAGCGCACGCATGCACACACACACACAGACTTTTCACTTTTCACATAGCAGTGTCGTTTTTAAAAGGTCCTAAGTTGAATACCACCTACATCATGAATTTCACAGCTCTGGGGAACTGTTCACCCAAAAATGAACATTCTGTCATGTTCAAACCTGCATTAATAATGTTCTTCTGCTGAACACAAAATGAGATGTTTAGTAGAAATGTCATATAGACATAGCAAATAGACAGCAGTTGTCAAAAATAATGAAAATAAAACACATCTTATATATTATATGCAAATTTGTACAAAGAAAACAGATCATAGAATCCAAGCTCAAAAATGTTAATTATTCCATACAATATAAGTATTTATTGACAGCAAAAAATCATCACCTTTTATATATTTAATAGTGCTACTCATAAGTTTGGGATCAGAAATCAGAAAATCAAAAGTAATAGAACATAACTATATGATGTCACATATTTTTTAGTTTTAAATAAATTATGTTCTTTTTTTAAATCAAAGATTAAAATTAATCCTGAAAAAGTTTCCAACAAATATATAAATATATAAAGCAACAAACAGTTTTCAACATGCAGAAATGTTGAAAAATCAGAATGGTTTCATAAAGGATCATGTGACCCAAAAGACCATTACAATTTTTCAGTTTTTCATCACAGTAATAAGTGATGATTTAAAATAGAAAAAAGTTACTACAAATTTAAGAATATTTAACAATATCATTTTAATTTTTTTTTTTAACAGAACTTTGATCACATAAATGCAGCCTTGGTGAGCATTCAAGAGATTCAAAAATAAAAATAACAATGTACACACATAAACGTGGACAAATAAAGAACTGATTTATTGACATTGAAGATCTGCAAAACATATGTGTGTGTGTGAGCATAGGTGAAGGAGCATAGTTAGTCATGTGTGATTAAGAGCCCAACGTCTCGTCTGCTGTAGAAACATAAGCAATTCTATCAAATATTAAAGAGTCTTAATAGAGGCGCGCAGTGTTTAAACTCAGGTCAGGCAAGGTTCAGCACAAAACAAAAACCAGACATCTAGAGGGATCACATATAGTTTCAGCAGACACAAACGAGTCTGTGTTTTGCTAGACAAACGATTTCACTTCATGGAAGCTTTGATTTACATTGTATTTTTTGCCTTTAGCTGGCAAACATATTGTAAGAGTTTGAAAATGATTATATTATTGTGCACATTGAGCATGTTTATATCAGAGAGTTTCAATATCTATCAACCTCTCTCATGTTAACACAAACACCTCTCTCTCTCTCTCTCCCCCTCTCACACACGCATAACAGCAATTCTGATGGCAAGACTCCATTCACTCTCATTAGTGCCAATAGTTAGTATTTATGAACATGCGTTCATTAAAAACCTTTTACTCCAACTCTGACAGCTGACAATGAGCCGCAATGCTTCACTGAACACGCTTGCATCTCTATCTCTCTCTTTTTAATGCATCGATATCTCATGCTGTTGCCATGCCGATTATGAAACACCATGACAACAAGGTCAATATAGTCAGCAAAGCGGCACACAGCAAACACACAACGGGGCAACATTCATCAATTTAACATTTTCTAACAAACAGGACAACACATCATGCGAACATCAATTATGGAGGAAGCAAACACAACCACATGACTATGTCAAGGGACTCTAAAATCCGGCAAAATAGCACAAGTAGGACTGTATGTGAAGGCATTCAAGAAGGACCTAATATACAGTTGATTCAAGAGACTTAAAAGACGTTTACAGTGTCTGATTTCACAGGCCCATCTATTAATTTATGCCAAAAAAAAAATTCAAATGCAATTCACACACGCAATTACAAAAATATTCATATACATATTCCGTGCATTAATTCCTTAATCACTTTAAAATAGATTTTACCACATTTTTATAACAACATAACGGGAAGGTTTGACAGATCTTCATGTGCTGAAACAAATTTTGAAAAAATTGTTTGGATGAACATTCCCTCCACATTTCCTGATTTTATGCGTCAAACAACATCTGTGTTAATATTTGCTTCTTTTTCGTTCGCCTCTCTAGACAATAAGCAGCAGTTCTAACACCACTTTATAGACAAAACAAATGATTGAAGACTCCCAGAAGGGCGTTCCTGCTCTTAGAAACTGAGGAACAGAACAGAGCAGCTTGGACTTTTTAAAACAAACCTCAGCAAATACACTCACAGAAAGAGCAGCCAAGAGGACTGAACTCTACCACAAGGCCAGATGAGAAGCTTAATACATCCATCAGATGGAACGGACTCATAGTTTAGTACTTCTGCTGCTCTGTCTCATATAGGAACAATTTCTCGCTTTCAGTTTTCACATGAGCCTTTGATTCTGTTCCAATCTCTATGGCAGCTTTGAAAATGACTCCTTAAATTGGCAAAAGACACTAACAGAAATGTTCAGAACCTGAGTGATAACTGAGGAGAGGTCTGTCTTTCATCACTGGAGAGGTGAAGATGAAAACAGAAAAATTAGGTGTACTGCACCTGGTAAAACAAATGGCCTTCTGATAAGATGATGTTTACCAGAAAATAAACAAATCATGTTGTCAGGTTTTGAAGGGCATGGTAGATATTTCGTGCCATCAGCGTGAATATTTTGGCAGGGAAAAGAGAAAAAGCAAGGGAGAACATGAACTTGATCCAGGCATGAGGAACCACCCTTAAACAAAATGATCACAGGAGCTGAAGCATGTTTTGACTAGAGAGCACAAGCCATGGAAAATATTTACTAATTACAAGAAATTAGTTAAAGATTCTTTAGATTAGCCAACTGTAAAATCCTATAAACACATGTTCTGCTCAAATGACAAGATTTGTATACTCGGGACACTATGTAACGGTCAGAGTCATTGCCATTAATTGTCCACTATCAAGCTAATGGGAGAGGATCATTGTTTTCCACTTTATATCAAAATGACTAGATTTAATTGAGCCAATGTACAAAGTGTGCTTGAGAAAATTATAAAGCAAAAACTGTAATTTATTGAAATGACTCATCCTTGTTTACGTGCAGTTTTTTTCCTGTCAGTCTGAATTAATTAAATTTGATCTTTCAGTTTATTTATTGAATTTTTTAAAACATATTCTCAGATCAGGTATATTTTTCTTTAGGTGAAGGCTTTTCGTTCTGTTAGAAAAAAATATAATGTGTCAAATGTCAAAAGTCAAATTGCTTTTAAAATAACTTTCTTATAATCGAATAGCTTTCATTTTTTTCGATTAGCATAAAAATGAACCATGGAAACTTATAAAACTATTGCAATACAAAGTTCGGCAGGACTAAGAATAGCATGATACTGCCTAACTTGCCACAAAAACCCTTGGGGCAGATGAGGCTCACCTTATGGGAAGATGGGATCTGACAGTCACCACATCCAATTTGTTATACAAAGCTGACACTAAAAAGTGATGCAAGGTTTTAAGCTCTATGTGAATTTGGCTCAGTAGACACTGGAAAGGCAATCTGGCTTTCATATCTTATGTTTTATTAAAATGGCAAACCAGGGTCAGAAATAACTAGGGCCAACTAATAAAAGAAATGCAATAATTCAAGTAAAACATTTAAATAAATAAACACACAATAATAAAAATAACATTGTCCTCATTATTTAATGTCTCTGCTGTAAATAAATTCAAAAAATTGTTTTTTAAAAATCCTCTGCAAAACAATTCAAGAGAGCAAATGATGCTATTCCAGAGAGCAAAGTTAAAGGTCCACTCAAGTAAAGTTTCCCCTCATTAAAAAAGGTTTTTAATATAAGAAATGAATAGTACACAATAGAACAGTATAAAGTAATACAACAAGAAAAAATGACTGAGTGCATCTTTAATTTTTAATACTGTAGAAATATATTAACCAAAATTGGGATGGTTAAAAGACAGAGAAAGCCAGAGCTGAAGACAAGCTAAAAAAGTGAGGAAGTGAGATGAAAGTGAGAAGTTGAAAAATGACATGAAATAGAGATGATAAGGTCTCATTAAATTCTCTGTTCTTATCACCCAAGACTGTCGCTTGTGGCTCTGACATGTCATGCTTGACTCCGCTCAACTAAAGACCCAGGCTGACAGAGATTCCTGGACAAGCAGTTATTTATTCCTGCTCGCTCTCGCTGGGGAGGATGGAGGAGAAGGGAGGTATTATTAGCAACGTTCATCCACAATATTGATCCTGAAGCTTGGGTCCTACAGCTAAAGACATGCAAAAATGAGCTTTAGATCTACATCAAGACGGGCATCTAGAAAAACTCAATCCAAACAAATTGAATACTTATTACAATGATTAAACCACTTTTCAACTGAGAACTGAATATAACGGTTTTTGAAAACAGTTGATGGAGATTTACCGCTAATTAAAGAACTGGCTTTACTGACGACATGCACATGAATATATAACGATGAATATATCACCCAGCCCTAAATCCAATCAGAGTTATATTAAAATATTGTCCTGCCTATTCCAAGTGTTATGTTATCATTCTGACTGTTTCGGCAGATGATGGAGAATGTATGCATTATGCATGCCATATGCTAGTTTCGGGAGTTTGTTTAGATAAGCAAAGAAAGAAAGTGGCATATATCAAAGTCCAATGACATTTTTATTTACAAATTCTCATTTTGTGCTTCTAATTTGTGATATTTTACTTACAAAAATGCAAGGGATCGCTACAGGAGGCCTTTATTCATTCCCCGGAGCCATTTTAGGCACAAATTATTATGGATGTGTGCACTTTATTTGAAGTGTTTTGGACTGTTGAACAAAAGAAGCCCACCCACTGCAATGGCAGAGCTTAGAAGAGTCAGGACAATTTTTAATATCTGATTGGATTTGTCTAAAAGAAGAAAATCATATACACCTAGGATGCCTCGAAGGTGAGTAAATCAGTCTAATTTTTATTTTTGGGTGAAGTAACCCTTTAATGCTGCAACACTACTATCCCTGAATAATTTTTTAAACAGGTTTCCACGAACACTCCAGACAGTCCAGCCCCCAAATACATGCCATTTGGTTGAGGTGCTGTTGCTGTGCTATGTTAATCATGATGTTCATAAACCACAAAAGTGTTTATACTTTTCATTGTTTGATATACTGTAGATCTACATGCCATTTTAAACTGGGAAAGGAAAGCATTTTAACACTGAAAAATACACCCTTAAGCTTTAACAAGGGCAAATAATATCAAACAACACTGGGGAGATAAAACACTGAGTGAGAGTGAAATAAAGGGCAATAGGCTTCACCTCATTCGCTGTTCCTGTTCTTTTTTCATAATTGACCTCATCCATCTAGCTCTTCAACACTTGTTCCCACTCACAAATCATTTTATTACACCTAGACATGATGTTCCCATATAATGAAAAAAAGCATGCTTCAAAATAGCTGCATGAAGAGTCTAAAGACAAAGTCCTCGACAGGCAGACATTCATTTATTTATCCAAATGTCCCAGTTTAGAATTAGAGAACAGGGACAAGTGATATGAGTTGAGGACCATTGAAGTGTTCACAGTAAATCTGTCATAATGATTTTGTTTGCATTTTGCCTCAGATCCAATAGCTGTATTGTCTTGCCGGCCCTGTCCTTTTAAACAGATTGACTTTGCTGCATTTATGACAACCATAGATCACATCTAAGTTCATCAACAGTTAAATGACCCTCACCAACGACCCTTTGCTGATGCACAATGAAATAAAAACTTGTGTGATTTATGTTAAGTGTTCCCACAACAACAACAACCAATCAGCATGTATCGAGGAAACCAGTGACAGATCGTGAGCTGGTGAATCGGCCAGCAGTAATGGACTCATGAATCATGGTCTCAGACTATCAGTGTGTCTACTGCCATGTGCTGCGTTATTTCTCACTAAAAATATCCAGATCAAACGTCATACCTAAATAAAAGAAAAAAAGACAAAATAAATTGACCATTAATCTACTTTTAGGACCTTTTTAAGATTTAACTGTGAAATTATTTACACAGATAACCCCCAAAAATCTATAAAATCTAAAATAATTGTGAAAATAATAATCAAGCAACTGTAAATAATAATAAATTAAGAGTTATAAAAATCAGGAATTTTAAAAGGATTAAACATTTTATTGCTAAGAAATGCAAATTAATTAACAATAGTTTCTAAATTGACTCACGCCCACGTTTAAAAAAAGAAAACAAATTTGATATACAAACAACAAACTGTGCATCATAATGAAATATTTCAAAATACTGTTTCTTAAATATCAATTATCCTTATTTTTTCTTCACAAAACACCTGCAGGTGTAGCAAAGTCCTAAATTATGTTTAAACATCATAGTAATTTGTATTTGTTCTTTTTTTTTTAAGTATTAAATCAATGTATTACAGTAATAACAATATTAGTTAAAAATATTCAAAAGCAATGTCTACACACACTGTAACAAGAATTTAAAGACATGTAAACGTCACAATGTACAAAATATTAAATGGTTCTTAGCTTAAACAGGCTTAAATTTTAAAACATGAAAATTATCATGAAAATCCAACAAATGTAAATGACCATTTGTGACCCTGGACCACAAAATCAGTCTAAAGTGTCAAGTTTTTAAAATTGTGACTTATAAAATTCTTTAAAGCCTTTAAAGTTGTCCAAATAAGTCCTTAGGAATAAATATTATTACTCAGAACTGAAGTTTTTAAATATTTACAGTAAAAAAAGTTAGTAAATATTTAAGGAGCATGATCTTTACTTATTATCCTTTTTTGGCATAAAAGAAAAATCAATAATTTTGACCCAGGCAATGCATTTTGGCAGTTGCTCCAAATATATCTGTGCTAATTATGACTGGTTTTGTGCTCCAGGGTCACATTTATGCAATTAAGGTCAAGAAACATCAGAAAATACAACCACTTTAGGTACTACAGGGTCATATTCAACCAAATACAAAGTATTCACATGATCAATAATTAATTATCGGTTGATTGGCTATAGCCTTGACTACTTAAATGCTATGCATAATAATCACAATAACATTTGCATAATATTTAATCATTCACTGACAACAAAAACTCTTGCTCAAGTGAGGTCATTTTGTCTTTGGACAGACTAAATTAAAGGCACAAAAATATCTGGCCGCAGTCTCTGGGGTCTAAAGCATTACAGGACCTTGACTGAGCTGCACTGCAGTTTTGAGGTGAGCTCACTGTTCAGAAAGACAGAGAAAAGCGCATGCTGTGGGAGGAGACAAGCTGTCTCTCTGTCCATCACATCAGGCTCATATTACACATAAAAACACAACAAATGCAGGGATTCATGAGGGAGAGAGAGGCTTTCCCCACATAGTTAGATAGCAGGCTGCAAAAAGTCAAGATGAACCCTGGAACAGAGAGGCTGTGAGTAATCCAACCCCTTTTGACACACAAAGAGGCCTCTGAGCCAGAAGACTGAATCCTTCTTTGCACTTGTTCCATTGATTGTTTCAGAAAGCTGCCAATACACCCCCAGACACTCCTGTGAGACAGAAGTGACTCCAAGGTCTCTTAGACATGGCACTCGCAATATTGGCTCAAACATAAGATCACAAGTCAAATCTAAAACAGCAGTATGACTCAAATTCATGGCCCAAGATCAAGAATGACCCCATGGCCAGTGTGAGAAAGTTAGGGGGAAATAAGCTTACTGACCATTTGTCCTATCAGGCCTTAATGAATGTCTGATGTGGTTAAAATATATCAATTTAAATATATCACCAAAGAGAAGTTACCCATGGGACAGAGATTACAAGAAATTGCGAGAATGGCCTATCATGTGAAAGCAGCATGTTTACAAATTTGCTGGAATTGCTGGGAAATGTAAGTTTTACTAGGTGTTTTTGAAAAAAACAAATCTATTATAACTGTCTCAAACATCTAGAAGTGTGTTTGCAAGCTGGGTCCTACCTTAACAGCTGAATTGACCCCATCCTCAGTGGTGCTCTGCCCATTCTGAAAGAGAAGCAAAAAGAGATTCATTAATATATGTATATGCTGCACTACAACTACTTACTCTTTAATACTTTCCATAATTAAGAATAAACTAGTACGAAAACTTTACAGTAGCCACAAAACATCATGAGGTGCCAAGTGGGAATTGTTTCAAACAGGTTAACTTTTCTTCAACATTACGTTTAAAACCATTTACTTCTATGCAAAATAATTGCAATTGCAACTGCCACAGCTTTTATGCGCATGTGTGCATGCATGTACTTGAAAGCTCACAGCTGTGGTGTCAAAATCATAAAAGCGTGTTATGCCTAGATGACATAATCAACAAGCTCCCGGGGCATTTAAACAGGCTTTGCTCCTTATACACTCACATAAACGCTTTCTTTCTGTGAATGTGCTTGAGCATCTGTTCTGGGCCTTCAAATGTCCTTCTGTCACACAGATTTCACTGCACAGCACTAATAAGACATTTACATTTATGCATTGTTTATCCTGTACTTTTATTAGGTTATTCGTTGTTAATACTGTACTTCTACTAGGTTAGTATTTAATTGGGGTTTGATTATGTTTATTTAATTAACTGTACACTTAAAACCAGTCACCATAATTGAAAAAACTTTAAGGAACATTGCAGAATATTGGTTTCTTGTTCACCTTCTTATCATTGGTTCAAGATTTTTTCAGAAACTAAACATACAAATCTGAAAGCAAATACTTACTTGACTTAGGTATAATTCGTTGACTGTTACAAACAAGTTCTAGTAAATATCTAGCACTGCACTGTGTGAACTCCACACATATACCTAAAAGAGACTTTAATCAGAGGTTTAAATGTAAAAAGCCTTACAGAGAGCAAAAAATAAAATTTAGGAACTGTATCGGATGTCTGCCTCTGGGAATTGTATCTGATAATGGACAGCTAAGATTGAGTAACTTAAAAACTCTTCAGATGAGAGCAAAACCACAACCACCCAAAAACAAAATACATGTAAAACACATGTAAATTCTATAAAAACATGAAGACAGCATTTCCTTATGCTACTTCCCCTTCAGTTTTCCATTAAGAGAAGCATTTATCTGTGAAAGTTTATAAGAACTCAACCTAAACAATGTGTTCATTTACTTCTTAACACACAATGAAGCTCTAAGTCTCTTCCTTGCAAACAACTAAACATGTAAAGACCAAGAGAGAACGGTGAATTCTCTCATGACCTGGCAGAAAAACACAAAACTCACATCCTGCACTGGCTATTGCTTTCAGCTTCATTCAATACAGAACCTTGAGCGAGAAGAGAAGGAAACGAAAGAGACAAAAATAAAAAGAATAGAAAAAGTAAAACAGACAAAGATCAAGGATTCCTCACATGCGAAGTCAGAGCTTTATTCATTTATGCTGACTTCAGATCGATTCACTCAAGTGCTCTGGAATTTGAAATTGCTCATTGAAAACACGTCTTAGAAAAGCTCCGGTTTACCGGCACTGTCACTTTTGACAACAATAAGCACAAGAGGTCTGGTAAATAAGTTTCCTTGGTAACTGGAAAGACCAGACATTGTCTCCACATTGCGAAGTGAGACTTCTGGCCATCCACAAACACTTATAATAACAACAACAACAACAAAAATACACCATCTACACCAACTGTAATGCACAAACCCAAACAATCATAATTTAAACAGACAAAATAATAAGTAACCTTGCTTCATGAGACCTCAATATTATCAGAAGTCATGGGTGTTAATTTTGTATTGCCTGTATGGTTTTTGACTATCATAATGAATCTACAACTTATCCATTTACTAAACGATTAATAAGGTTTTCTCATAAAAAAAAACAGCTTTAAAATGTGGCAGTATGTTTAAGCTTCACAAATAATGCCATAAGTTTGGAGAGAGAAAGAACATATTATTTTTACAACAAGTTTTACAACACTAGTGCCATAGAAATTACTTCACATACACGCTTTAATATATAAGCTGAATTATACAAGAATTGATATGCAGTTACATTAATTATTAACAGACTGTGTTAAAGTGAGCTGTGAACATCAGCTATCTGTAATGAAACTGATAAGGAAGTATGAGCCCGTGATTAATTAACACTGCACTCGTTTAATGCATACAACACTTTAATGAATCCAGGTTATTGAAATTATTATATAAGATGTACAACAGATTGTGTTTTTTAGGGTCATTAAAAGAATGAAACAGATTTACCACCTGCATTTTGTGAAAGATGTACAAAAATAAAACAAATTCATGGCATTTAAAAAAAACAAAAACCATAAAATAGCATGTGTATGTCTAAAGCATGTGTGTGCATTCAGGAGGATAAAAAGGACATAATGAAATGTACATAAAACACATAAACAAACTAAAGTAAAAACACAAAACAGATTATGTTACACCTAATACCCAAAACAACAGATTATGGTCACTTGTCGCATGTGACCCTGAAACTCTTTCCCTGACAACGCAATGCAAATGAAAGCGCTAAAACAGGTTGTCTGCAAAAAATTAACAACATCTCTCTCATAATGTGACCCTGTTACTGAAATAGCATGCAAGTAATTGGGACCAAAGTGTTCCTCAGAGAGGTGAGAGGAAGTGTGTGTGTGTGTGTGTGTGTGTGTGTGTGTGTGTGTGAGAGAGAGAGGCGCAAAAAAGAGGTGTGAATGGAATTAAAAGGCTTGTATTTTAAGTGACTTGGCCATTAATGAAACAAGCACAGGATAGAATAGACAGGGCTGCTACAAAACAACATAAGTGCAAATAATAAAACAAGTAGCAAAATAAATAAACTTATCTTTTAAAAGGAAAGGTAAAGAATTCCCTTTCAATTCCTTGGGAAAGGGTAAAAAAGAAGCAGCTAGTCAAATCAGACAGATGCTAACATGGGACATTTTGTGTGACATGTTCATCTCCATAAAGCATGAAAAAAACAGGCTAAATCTGGTTTGCGATGACCACAATGTGTTTTGTGGTTTGAATTAATGGCTTTTATAAGCATGAAACCATCAAATTTCAGGAGACCTTTGGAAATGCCAATTTCTCCATTCAGACTATATTGACTGATGACACTATTAATGGATTTCAGTGTTTGATTCCAAAGACATTTTTCTTCCGACTTTTGTATGATAGACTATTTTGGTGCCGAACTGGGTCACCACTTGATATCCAATGAAAATCTGATTCCTTAAGTAAAAATAATTGAGAACTTAAGAAAACCTATTCTGTTTTAAAGTAATTTTTTTCTCTCTCAGAAAGTATTTGGCTTTACTCGGATATAGAATATTTAAAAAATAACCACTAACTAAAAATAAAATCTTGAAGAAGGTACATATTGGATTTTTTGTAGGATGTAGTGTTAGTCCAGTAAAACATCAACTCAGCAGCTCCCTTAGAGAAAACCTCATGTGGACTATAGGTGAAGAGAAGAAACTCATTTTTTCAAGCCCTGAAGAAACCAATATCAAAAGTCAGATCTGTCCCTACGTGTGACTCACTTCCTCATAAGGTGACTGACTGATAGATAAAGTGGGAGAAGAGTTTCTAGATGCTTTTGAAGTCCCGAATAGGTAATACTGTTCCTTAGAGCGGTAGGAACCTGCAACTAGGCCATTACGTAATCTCACCTTTAACCTACAGATCAGGTGATGCGGTTGACTGGGACACACCAGTGATATCAGAAGAGAGGAAAGGAGAAATGTAGGGCAGATAAATATATAAAGAAAGGAAATACAGTGGAGGCCAGAACACTAGTATTTTCACGAGCTAAATATGATTTTAAGTCAATTATTTCTATCTTTTGTTGTAGAGTGTCAGTAGGAAATATCAGTCTGACAGAGCCAGTGCTCCACACAGAGAACTGATCTGATCATCATCCAGTCTGTGTGGAATGACATGAAGTAACAGAACAAACTGAGACAGACTTCGACAGCATTTTTTCCTTTTACATCCTTTTTACACAAGTGCCTAAAACTTTTAACAGTACTGTAGATTTCCGGTAGGTCTGTTGAAATTGAAATAACTGACTTAAAACCATTTATTAGCTGGTGAAAATACTAGTGTTCTAATCATTTTGGCCACCACTGTATATGTATATAAGAAAATTATAGAATGCATGAATGAAGAAACGAATGAGAGTAAATAAATATGAAAAAACAAACAAACAAACAAAAAAAAAAAAACAGTATGAGTCAGAAATGTCAGCTTGCTGATGATTCATGCAGTTGACATACACACAAAACATTTGTGTCTATTTCAATGTCAAACCTGACAAGCGTGTATGGCTGCATGGTAAGCACTTATACAAGACTGAATGACTATGTGACACATCAAAGATGAAGGTCTGACACAATATGTGAGCACTGGTTAAAAAAAAAAAAAAACAGACAGCAGGAGTGATGTGAAAGAAGAACGTTGTGGCGAGATGACAAGGGAAGGAAGACAAAGAAATCACAGATGAATCAAATCATTAAAACTCTTTAATGAATAAAAGATAAATGTTTAATACTTTACAAGAGTGAGGCTCTGACTGGTGCCCACAGGTGGCAGGGATTTCAAATGAGATGACAGGATGAAATTCGGCTTTTACTTTAAGAGTTTGGGATTATATCATCTCCATATTCTCGGCCATCATGCGCTGTTATGCCTTCTCATGTTTCAAACCGCTGCACGCACTGACAGCTGAGCCCGGAAACACAATTTAAAAATCTGATAGTCCCGAGGAACATATGCTGGAAGCATGTGGCATTGCGTGTGTAGCATTTATGAAGGAAATGCAAGAGCAAGAAAGCAAGTGTAAGAAATCTGACTGAATTTAATTTATATTCTTTTAAAAATTCTGTTAGAACTCATTAAGGAAACTGAAAGCATCTAGAGCAGAGAACATCTGTGTACATGAATCCACCAACACTAATGTTTGAATTCTGGCTTCATCTCAGTTCAGAGCTCACAGTTTGGCTCGTAGGACACAGTCAAACTGGCTCTTCTGAGTGAAACATAACCCCTCCCTGTGGAACAGGCCGGGCCTCATACGCTATGATATACTGTCAACACACTTTCAGCAAATCTGGGAAGCTCCTGGGTTCACAGGAATAAATTTCCAGTGATGGAGCGAGAACAGAACTTGTGACTCCTAGAGCTAACAAAACGCCTGTCCTTTAATGGAAGCATACTGCCTCAAATGCTCTCCAACATCTAATCTCCAAAGGGTTGGAAGTCCTTGTTAAACAAGCTCCAGGTTCCATGTAAATACAGGCTTTTGAAATAATGATACCAATCATCTTTGTGTAGTATGTATGATTACAAACTCAACTCACTGCTGAACGCCAGAGAGCATAGCAGCCAACAAAAAGGTGAACAGCAGGTGCTCTGAATAAAGCCAAAAAAAATTAACTCATCTGCAGCATAAGCCTTGGGTACATTTCTAAAGGCAATAAGTGTTCTAGTTGCCAATCAGTCAACCAATTACTATATAAGGAACTACAATATAGCTAAAATTGAACTCTAACAATGTGCATGAAAATACATACACTAAAGTAAACTTTTCCACCGCTTACGGATTATACGGATGATTTTTTTTCCTCCAGAACTTTCTATGGCAACACACAGACTGCTGCGACAGTTTTCCAGGCATCTTGTTAAATTCCACATAATGGGCCTCATTCATGACACACAAGCAGAACAAATTTTTGTGTAAATCATTCGTAAAGCTGTTCTGCCATACATTTTTGGATTAAATGAAGTGTTCATATTTTAACATTTTCAAAATGTTAGTTGGCATAAAAGAAATGCTTCCTACCACATGTAAATGGTGTGTAAAATGTTTTGTGTTCTTTTTAGCAAATGCCCAATCAATGTAGGAGGGGCGGGACAAATACAATGCCGACCAATCATCCTACTTGTACAACAAATGAACAACAGAGACGTTAAAATGCTGGTTACTGCATTTTTATATTCAGTAATATTCTTCAAAATGACATACTAGTAATATGTTACTGCCTTGGATATTCCAAATCATAGCAACTAAAGCATGTCAGCTGGAAAACCACTGTGCCACCAAAGAGTTTTCAAGCACCACTAGTTGTCTGTTTTCAAAAGAGCACCTGGCATTTTTCAGATGAATAAAAATGCTTTGATGGACACATTAATTGAATATTTATTGTTAGGCATATGGCTTATTAGACTTTTTTGCATTTATGCAATATACTGGAGCCAAGCCTGAGAAAGTAGACAAGAATTTTCCACTGCGTTCCTGGACACGCAATTACCGTAGCGGTAATTCATAGGTGGGGATTATGCTAATTGTGAATGAGTGTGCATGAACACCCTATTTACGAATGATTGGAATTAATTAACATTCACATTAAACTATTAAATATGATGTTTACTAAGCATTTGTGAATCCAGGGGAGAGTTTTAGAGAAGATCTGTTTTATGCGCAAATTACTCAGAACTTACTCTTAAACATTTAAGAATGTATCACGAATGGCAAAATATCGAAATTCTTTGATCATTTTGAATCTAAATGTTTCTGGTCTAATCAGATTCAATGATCTATGCTAAGCTATCCTATCAGTGCTATCGCCAGACCCGGAGAATGGCTAAATAGATTACAAAACGGTAAAACTCAACACTATTTCCAAAAAGGAGGAGTGTTCCTTTAAGCATTGACTGTGTGTAAAAACCGTCAGTGAGCAAGAAGAGGAAATTAATTTTTTATACAAATCAGGTGGATTGCACCTAGCTGTATGTTGTTCCTAACACTTACTTGGCCCAGTCTACATCAGGAAGCACTTTACAGTCTTGTGGTAATTGCTGAAATGCTTTAGCAAGATTCTAATCAGCAGTAATTCTGCTAAATGTATAAATCTAGATTCATTTCTGCCTCTTTTTCTCATCTCTAGAAAAAAAAATAGACTCAAAGGACTGAGAAGTACAGCAAATGTTCTGCAGCAAACCTGCTGTCGCCTGATTGGTGAACCCATTAAAGAGGAGAGCAATCAAAGGGCAAGGGAGAAAGAAAGTTAATTTAAGCTTAAAATTGAACAGATTACAATGATAGGAACAAAAGACTATAAAACATGCCTCTTGCAGCAATTCTCAAAAGAGATCAGCATTAGTCTGAGAGCAAGAAAAGATATTAAATCGTCTTTCTTCCATTCTCATTAATCATGGACATCACAGGCCATATTGTCTCAGCTTGCCCTGTAGTTATAAACTTGGCCTCCAGCCGAAGTTGCTGGAGCAAATTCCAGTGCTGTACAATACAAACGGCTGAAAGTTAACTAGTACAAAACTGAAATAAAGCAGGAGTTTAGCTCTCAGAGCTGTTAGCACTGTGGTCTGATCAGAAGATATGATTCCACAAACAAGCATGCTGAATATATCTTTGTGAATCAAAAGGAAATGTAAAGCTTTTGAAGAAAAAAACAACATCACCTCTCACTGTATGAAAGCTAAACCTGACATAAGTTTATCTTATACTACAGATACCAGTGAATTATTACAAACATGTGGCTGTTATTGAGATTGTTATTATGTTTTTAAAGCAATAAGAAGCATTGAAAAACAGAAAGTACTATTTCCCAGAGTTTCTTATGACCTTAGACTTCTGTATTATTTATTCGATTTTCTGACATTTCACATGTACCCCAGAGAAGACAAAATACACAGCAAGAAACACAGGAAAACAGCTGGTTCACTGAGCACAACATAAAACCACCAATATTTTTCCACTAGAGTAAAAAGATGATAAAAGCTGCCGAGTCATTCCACAAAACTGGTGCCTTTTTAAATTTAAATGTTTTAATGTTATTTTCTTTTTTGATTTTGAAAAACGTCCTTAAGCCTTAATAAGTTTCATTATATAACCTCAAGCAAATGTAATAAAAAACACAGACACACATAGGCTTTAAAGCTATGACTCATATAACAGGGCTGACGGTTGTGCAGTTCATTTATTCATTTCTAACCTTGTTCCCAAGGCCATGACACTGTAAGGTGGTCAGCACATAAGAATTATTGTTTATATATTTTTAAACATATTTTGTGAACCAGAGTTCATAATCATCCATTACTGACAAATCTAACAAAATATTAAGGTAAGAATGTTTTTTTTTTTTTTTTTTAAATACCTTAAGTTTGTGCCTTAAATTTTCAGCATAATTGTTGATAACTGTGTGGATAATAACATGGCTGATTAATAATCTGGTTGGAAACAACAAGGTTTAGAGACCAGCCAAAACGTATCCACATGAATAAAGTTTTTGTGAGTGAGTGTGTGTGCGTATGTAAAATAAAATGTCTATAAGTTATAGTAAAAGTTAGTGTCAGCTTCTTATTGTTAAAATCATTGTTTACACATGGTTACGTGGACACCTTTCTATGGAATGACCCTCCAGTGTCACAAAACACCTGCGCGTCATGCTCGCGCTCCAAAAGAGCATCGAGTAAAGACAGCCTACCATACCTGCAGAACTTTGCACCAGTGTTTAGTGATCTACAATTACTTTGTTTCACATTTCTTTAAGATTGCTGATTTTCTCATGAACTTCCCATGACAAACACGTGGCACGGAAAGAGTAACCCTGAGGACACATTAAATCAGTTAATTTTAGTGCTGTGATTTCACCACCTCTCACCTCCGTCTCCAACTGCACCAGCTCCATTTTGGGCCATGGTTCTGCCAGTTGAGCAAGTGGCATTGTGTGTTCCTTCTTGTCTCTCTCTCAAGTACTCAGAATTGGACGGGAATTTCTTCCGAACCCGTGTATTCCCTTGTGGAAGTACCTGGTCTGTCCCTTTGGATCAGAAGCAAACGGGCTACTTTTCTCTCTCACAATCCGCACAGGACGCGCATAGTCACTCCGTAGAAAAATCGAAGCAGTTATTCCTGTTTAAATGACGTTGACGGATTCTCCTCTTGGTACGGTGATGAAGAGGAGTTGCACAGCCCCGTTCCTGGAAATGAACAAATCTCCCCCAGTCAGTCACTAACACACAGGTGGACTCGGGTTTAAGAGGAACATGCGCCGTGCGTCTGCGGCGAAGAAACGCGTCCCCTCCAATGAAATGAAATAAAAGATGTTATTGTAATACGATGGTTTCTCAACTGACACTCACTGTCGGTGTGCACGCAGACACAGGAAAAGAAGAGCTGATGCTGTCAGTGTGTTCCGCTCTGAACCGAATCCACAGCGTAAAAGCGCATGAGCTTCAGCCGATCATTGGTTTGAAGACAGTTCTCGGCCAGCCCCTTTCTACTATACCCTCTACTGACGCCCCTCTCTGGCCACTTACTGGTACTGCAAGATCTCAGCTGTATTTTCACAGCCAGCTACACACGAGCGTAAATTGCAACATTTAAAGCTACACTTTGTCATTTATTAAAAATAGCAAAATGTTAGAGTACAAAGGAAAAAATCCATCTTCCAAACCACTTTACGCAAACGTTGATAAACCAATAGCCTATTAACGATTTATATTAAAGCTGTCGGGACGGATTCCGCGGGAAATAGCATACGTCATCCATACACATGAGTAGCAGAGCCAAACTTCTTTCACAAAACGCGTGCTGTTTTTAACCGCTAGTGAGACAAATGTTATCTACAATAATTATTATATAAAGATAAGTTATCATTTCCGTAATCTAATACATTTATATATAAAAAAAAAAAAACTAAAACATTTTTAATAGAATTAATGGCAAACTTAGGACACATATTTGCTCTGCAGCCTTTCAAAAAAGTATCCTGTTGACGTAATATCCTTGACACATTAGTATACAATCGCTAATGACTTCCATATTAATGTGCAACAGTATTTAAATGGTACTTCAAAGACATAATTCTATATCTGATCAAAGGTAAACATTACATTTAAAAAGAGAAAAAGTTGCACTTGACTGGACAAATGAAAGCAAATCGTTGCATATCGAGCATTTTTTACAAAAATACTATCAAAAGAAGTAAAGACTGATGTAACAAAATATTTCCCAGTGTTGGCACGAGTAGCATATCCAATTTTCCATCATGCCAGGATTGCTTGTCAATTGTAATTGTCTTGTAGGCTTGCCCATTTTGTGACAAGGCAGCGATATGCCAATACCTCTTGACTCTTTATTCTCTCAAAGGGAGCAGAGAAGAGCAACTGTTGCTTCTCGCTGAGAGTGGTTACCACTGGCAACCACAGACCATCTGCCAGCGTGCTGCTGAATCTGTTGCCAGAGTAAAACAGAGTATGAATGGTCGTCTTTATGAGATGGTAGTGGGTGGATATGGAGTGTGCATGGTAGAGGACCATGTTTCATTGAGTCAAATGATGGCATAAAGCGCAAAATGCTTGTAATGGCACTCAAATACACTAATGATAATAATGTAGGGCTATGTCGGGCTAAACTGTGACATTTTTAAATGGCGTCAAGACTAAGGCCTCAACAATAGACATGCAAAATTCCTTAGTGTGGACATAAATTCAATTATGTATTAATCTTATTCACAAAATTAAATCATAGGCATTACAAACACTCATTACCCTCTGTTGTGCATGTGTGTGTGTGTGTGTGTTCAACATAGGCTGCAGCAGTACAAAAAGCTATGATGTACACAGATATCAAATGCACATACTCAGCTGTACCATGGTTTCGATTCTCTTGCTCTTTACTGCTAGCTTGGCCTATTTCAGTAAGAACCTGGCAATCCGCCTGTCAGCCCGTCTGTACTTTTTATTTGGCTGGTTTGGTATTTCTTGTTCCATACCAAAGCAGTTACCGTGTTTTACGACATCAAGGCTTTAAAAATTAATCTAGTTTGACCTTGAAAAGAATGAAATGGGGAAAGGAAAGATTAAAATGAACATTACTGAAATACTACAGTACATGCAAAGAGGCAGTAGGAGCTGAATGTATTCAGACCGAGCAATATTTTTATGCAACACCTATAAAATAAGATACATTACATAACATTCTTATAAAAACACATATTTCCCATAGTAGAAAAGGTCATAAGAAATGTGAGAGACTTTATATGAACCATGAACAAGGACATAATTTTTGTTGATTTGTTAGCTCTATGGAATTTATTTCAATTACTAATGGCATTAGCGTATAAGTGCTCAATAATGCCATCTAGAGGCTGGTGATATACAATCACACATTGCAGATCTTTAGTAGTTTGCAGTCATGTGGCATAGAGCTGTGCATGAAATCTCTTGGCCATTTGGCTGTTTTTCCATCAGACTCCTATGGTTTACTCTTTAGCAGTTTGTGTGTCATTTCTTCCCACAGTGCACAGATAGATGTGTTCAGACAGGAAGTCTTGTTTATATGTAATTGATGTTGTTACAAAGCCCTGCAAGTAATAATGGCTAACCAGAACTCTCTTGATTATTGTTAGTTTTATTGCCTGCTCAGATAAGCAAATTCGGTGCTCATTAATCAACTTATCAATTATCAAGCTAAAGCAATCTAAAGCTCAGCTTTTATTGTTATTTATTTGAATCTTTATTTTTTACTCTCTCTCTCTCTCTGTATAGAATGATTTCTGAAAGGTCTGAAAGTGACACTGAAGACTGGAGTAATGATGCTTTGTATCACAGGAATAAATTAC
>JAUMHE010000069.1:9980841-9995764 GCA_032359235.1 Enteromius mattozi | reverse complement strand
TATTTCACAATATTACAGTTTTTTTGGGATTTTTAATCTAATAAATGCAGCCTTGATGAGCATAAGAAACATCTTTAGAAACCATTAAATATCTTACTGTTCTAAAACTTTTGAACGGTAGTGTATATATATATATATATATATATATATATATATATATACACACACACACACACACCCACACACACATATATATATATATATATAAGCACACTGTATGCTGCAGGGATTTTATATGCCTACACTGCTATTATGTAGCATTTATTTAACCTAAAAAAGGTTGCCTAGGAATAACTTGCACTTCCTTCGTGGGTAATTGTGTGTGTACTTGGTGCTGTGATCTGATTTCCAGCCAAAGAACCGCATCATTTCACCCCCAATGACCTCAGGGAGTCCCTGTCTGGATAGCGCTCGAGCATCATGGGAAGATGACTCATACTTAACACATTACATTGCAGAGGTGCACAGTACATTAAGACATGCCAAGATTAAAACCCCTCACCCAACATGCACACAAACATACAATAGCCTTGCATATGCTCACTATTATTTCTTGAATAACTACAACAATGTGCCTCCCTCCCAAATTCCACACACAGACTATTCAGCAGGATGTCCGCCCGCCTTCCACCCACGCTACATCACACACACCCATGCACGCATGTGAATTGTTGGACCATCAGTAGGAGGTGTGTGTGGGTGTGAAACGAAGCATGCAGCAGACTGCAGGAGCCACGGAGCTGCTGTGGGCAGAATAATCACTGGACTGCATGAAAATCTTAATGGCAGTTCTGAATGGCATAATGCCAGTTAAACATGGACTATAACACACACCACTTCATTAGAAAGAAATTCAGCTTATGGTATGTAAAATAATAAAAAATAGTATGTAAATAATCTATATACATTAATACCTAATATTTGCATTATACAGACAGTTCATTAGCTGGCATATTAATTTCCCAAATGCAGTGGATCTGTTGGTTGTTGTAACAGGCAGTGTACTGTACTAGTTTGCAACATATGGTTTAAAGGTTAGGTTCAAACCCTGAAGATTTATGGGCAATCACCATTTTATTTGTGAGCATTCCTTGTGTACTTAGGCACTCCTCAGACTGCTCAAAAGTGACTGTTCTTGTAATAAAGAAAAGTGTAATTCAGTCAGATGACAAATTAGAACACAATGGACGTAGCAGGCAGTATACACTCATCCAAGCAGAATAAAATATGTAGTTATATATAACATAGATTTCCATGACTACATTTAGAATGGAGTACCAGTAGGCCTATATATTGCATATTGAACAATAAAAAAGAACGTGCTACATGATTTCACTGTTGCATTTTGATTTCAGCAAGCACTACTTAGTTATCATTTGTAATATATATGTGACATTTCACAGGAATAAACATTTGTCCTCTCTCTTCCCAAGAGTTCTGTTTTAAAAGTTTGCACATGATTAACGCTCCTCAATCGAAGCTTGCTGCAATGCCTGAGTCTACTACAGCAAAGTGAAAGAGTTAATTACCTGAGTTATGAGCTTGAAATCTAAACTGAATGTGATAAGATACAACAACTTTTTACCACAAATTACAATTGTAAGAATACACTCTTTCTATTCATTTGATTCATTTGTTCTCATAGCCTGCATGCAAAAACAAACACAAACAAATGCAAAGCAGTATAGTCCAGTTCACTGAAAAAAAATCACTCTTAAGAACACTTTTTTAGATGAAAATTGTAGCACAATCAGAAATTTATGTTTACACATTATATGTTTATTTAGGTATTGCAAATAATGTGGATATTGGTGTACATATAATACGCACCTACCCCACACTCCTAAACCTACCAGTTGCAAATCATATGTACACCAAAGTCCCATTTTTGCGTTTAAATAGTTACAGGAAATCATGTAATTGAAACACACTTTCGTGAGATCAGGTTATATTACTGTATGTTATGGCGAGTTTTGAGTTCATTCATCACTCTGGACATGGAATGTCAAGTTAAGCACACTGCATTGTGGGATTCGGTGCATTGGGCTGGGGGTGTACATTTCAGTAAATGTAGTGGGGTCATTTTTGCACATATTGTGCACAGTATAAAGCTGTAAACATTTATTCAAACATGTAATGCCATTCTAAATATGCTAGTGAGAGGCAAAGAAATGTAATAAGCCTCCTAAATAAAAAATATCCTCAGAAATTTTAAGCCATCTTGTGCATTAAACATATTTTGGATGCATACAGTTGCTTTTAAATGTTATGCAAAACCAGAATTGGCAAAATACCTTACAGCTCATTTAAATCCATTAATGTAGATTTAGAGTAAGAGAGTAAGAGGGAAAATGTGCTTGATTTGTTGAAGATATGCATTTGTTGTGCCATTACGAAGTTCATCAGTGTCCTCACTCTGTCTTTCTGCCAGGTGTGAATCCATTTGCTTCTGTGTTGCATAATCAGTCTTTTCTTAGCAGCCAACTTGAGAAAAATATCCAGCAAACACTAATTATGAAAAACACAGATTGGATCAGGTCCTGTTAGAAGTCAACTTCTAAATAAAAGCGTGCATCAATAATGCTGTTTGCGCAAGAGAAGCGGAGTCATAAAGCAAAAGGCATTCATGCAAATATATTTGAATGTGTAAATAGTATAGTTGTTTTATGCTTAAGAATGGTTCTTTTATACGTAAGAAAAGGAGTGGAATTATGGATAATCCAATAATACTGGCAAAATAGTGAATCTCATTTCTTACATTTACAATTGTCAACATGAAGAACCTGATGTGCTCAGACACGCAAAAGATTGAATGGTATTTGACTATTTTCTTGCAGCTTAAGAGGGAGGAAGAAAGCCTCAGGGTCTCAGGTCTAGATTACTTAAGTTAAACTGAGATCTGAGAACATTATATCAGACAAATTCTTTCCCTGGAAAAAGCAAGTCTATAAAGCACTGTTCACAAACACACACTGCTTTTAAAGCAGTTTAGCAGAAAAGCTAAAGAGCTATGCGATAATAGCTATATTTACATTTGGCAACAAAAAAGTATTCTTTTAAGGTGTACGTGTAAGGTGTTGATTAATCACTTTAAGTTAGCGTACTGTAGGCCTACAGTAGCCTATGTATGCTGATGAAGCTGGACATATATCCAATTTAATATATAGCTCTATGCGACAATACTTTTGCGACTTTATACAAGTATCGGCGAAATGCGACCTTTTCGAACACTGTGTTGCTCACGAATCTTTAGTAGAGTCCGGTTGAGAACAAAGGATTTTGAATAATATAATCCATGTCAGGTCATCTCTTTGCACACAGTGCCACCATAACTCAGTATCAAAGAGTTCAAGAGCTTCAAGGATACATTTCATAAGGCCACTCAATGCCTGCCCGCATCTATCCTCTACGATAGAATGCAAATCAAATCATACACTTGCTTTGCTTTTGAAGCGGCTGCTCTTTTATCATCTACTCCATATCCGCTCTGAATCATATGGTTTCTGCGATATTGCCTTATTGCATGCATCTAAAAGTACAGAGAGACAAGCACTCTGTTTACAATATGTTGGGTCTGTATGAGAGGAATGAATTACAGAGCTCAGTGAAGCCAAGACTGCATGGTGCTTTTGATCAAGTTTGAACAGTAGATAATGTTGTTGTTTTTTTTAATGGATTTGTGTCCATCACCTAATGCATCCAATCAATCACACATACAGTAGGAGGCGCTAGATTGCAGTACACTGGATTGCTGAGATTAGGCTATTAATAATTAATGTAATTAAGAAGTGGTTAAGATATCATGTTCATATATATATATATATATATATTTTTTTTTCTTCTTTTTTTTCCTCGAGAATAATTAATTCATGAACTTAACTATTTATAATTATATGTCGAGACCAGCAGCTAGTGCACTTGCTTTCAAAGCCTAGAATGCAAATGAAGGTGCTTTAGTCAAAAGTCTTTGAATGTTGTTGTTTTTTCCTCTCCTCACAATGGGCTAACTGTAAACTACCGTATAGGCTATTAATTCATTACATTGCCTACCATTTCTCCCAGCTAAGGCTATTTACATTTTTAATAGGCAACATAAAAATCTGTTGGTCAACAAGAAATAACGTTAGCCTGCTAATTTAACATAATAATGTAAACAATTACATTAAGTTCAATCATTTTTTTCTTGTTGACCAACATGAATTCACGATTGTTATACGGTCACTGAGAAAATATCCAGCTGTAGCAGTGAAACACATGTACACAACTCGGGAAATGGGTTAAAAATACCCCACAAAAAGTTTCCCACACTTTACTGACACCAGAAAGGACTGCGAAGACCGTAAAGAGTAAATACGTTGATCAAAACACTTGAAGTTTGCTGGGTGGGAGTCAGGCAAACAGAGAAAACCGATTCGGTTTCGGGACACTGAATTGCCTCATTGAACGAATTTCACGAACCCCTCCCTGCAAACCGAGACAGGCGCAGTGCACGCGGACGCCGCACACCATTGGCTGAGAGCACAGCTTTACCTGTAGGAAGGTGTGCCAAGCGGACAGCAGGATGAACTTTTCTTTGCTCTGATCCACTTCGGGGATTTGAATTCATGCTCCTAAAATAATGGAGCCCGTGACGTCTTGGAGCAACGAGAGAGTCACCGAGTGGCTCAAAGGTAACTGGCTGTGTTTATGTCTGTGTGTCTGTGATTTTCTTTATGTCAGTCGACAGTGAGATATGACCGAATTAAACAGGAACAACACAAATCCCTAAGGAACAGGAAGGTGTTAGTGGAATGAGGAAGCGCCTTTTAGTTTGTTGATAAACTCTCGCGCGAAATTAACCCACAGCTGGTAAATACAAAGGCGATTTAACTTAAGAAACCGTGTTGTATTGATAGGTCTTCCTCGTATGCAAAGCGATAAAATCTGCTGCTGTCATTCTCTGTGCGAGTCCAGACTGGCCCACATCGCTCACTATATGCGCATGTCTCTGTTTCTCTCGCGCATTTCTGACCTGTGTTCTGCGGTTTCATTTTAACACTCGTACAGTGTTACAAGTTTTATAGGGATACTTTACAATAGTGTTTGTGTCGCTGTGTAGGCTATTTAAACTGTAGTTACGTTAGTAGTATTGAGTAGTAATAGGCTAGTGGTTATTTTGTGCGGTTGCTTATGAACTATGTCTTACAGTACTTTTGGTTGATATATTACAGTACAGTACTTCTGTGTTACATATTGCAGTGCAATGTTATGTCCCTGTTATGCATTTAAAACAACTCCATCCAAAATATTTGTGTTTTTGAATCTGTATCCTAGATCTTCACCCCAATTTTATAATTCAGAAGTTTCACACAGTTGGACGAAGCAAAGGAATTCCATACGTTTTCATAATATTACAGCTCCTTGCTTTTTTCCAAAAACAAGTTTTGGTTGGTAACACATATTCACCATGAACTAAGTGTTTTCACTCAATAGACTCCTAATTTAGTGCACACTGAAAGTCAGTAAGATATCTGGTCTAGATATAGTTATGTAAGGAATTAATATGTCTTATAAATAAACAGCCTAGTAATATGCATGTTAATAAGCAGCTAATTAATAGTGAATAGTGTTGTCTAATCTATAGTGATACTTAAGTTCTTTCCTAAAAACAGATCTTAACATGAATTTTCCTAGCCATTGTGTTCAAAGAAACAATTAGTTATTTCTAACTCTTTGTATGCTCTAAAATACAAGCATAATGAACTCATAATGAAAATATTAGAATGTGCACTTTATTAATGTAGTAGACTTATTATGTGTTTGTTCTTTTACTGTGATTCTGTTAAAGCCCTGAACCTATTAGATTGTGACAGAAGCATAGAGCCCTTTTTAATTTGTATTATTATTTTATTTATTTATTTTTTTACAAATGTTGGACATTGTTGTGTCTTGTGATCATTTAGGCTCTCGGTGTATGAGATCTCTAAAGGCTGAATAAAAATATCAAAGCAAAATGTAAAAACAAAGCTTTATATTCCCTGCTGTATGGTTTAATTAAAACAATTTTAGTGCAGTACTGTACATGTCTTATGAATCAGAAAATAGTCTCTGAGAGTTATGAAATCTTTCAGCTGTGGATAGTTGCGCAAAAATCTTACACAAAGGAATTTTCTTCAGGGCCCAAAATCTTTCTGTTTCAGCAGCTCAGAGAAATAAGCTTAAATCCTCAGTGTTCACTACCTTGAGTGTCACAGTATACAGTTGTTTACAGTAAGTATGTGCTGATGAGAATCCGTCTATAGCACTTTCAGTTGGATTTTTTACTGTTCATTCCAAAATTAACAACAGAAACTTGTGCCACATAGGGCTTCTAAAGTGCATTTTCCTAAAGTAAACACACAGCAGGTGTGTGTTTTAACATGACAACAGCTGGCTGCACAACTTTAGTGTGCATGACCCAGATGCCTCTTGGGCACATTCTTCATGCTAGTTCACTCATTTCCTTCCATTATAATGGATCTATGGAAATAGATAGAAATAGTTTTTGTGTATGTGTGGATTGATCGGTGGGTTGTATTTGAGCTCCTCATATGCAGTAGCTGTTTCCTTACATTCATAATGTGCTGGTGTCTCTCTCCTTGTACTAAAGGCTGATTGGCATCATTTTTTTTCCCTGTATTTTTGTGCTAGTTATTCCTATGATGGTAAAGCTGAAAAGCCATTACTACAGTCGTCAGTCACAGAAGGGTCAGGGTCACAGAAATTATTATAATATGCCAATTTGGTGTACAAGAACTATTTCTTATTTTTATCAGTGTTGAAAACAGCTGTGCTGCTTAACATGTTTATAATGTTTACATGTCTGGTAAAAAAAATACATGTTTTGGTCAAACTTACAGTACTTATAGTTATTCTTTAATGAATATAAAGTTCAAAAGAGCTTTATTTATTGTTATTAGAAAACCTTTGTGATGATGTACTGTAAAAGTCTTTACTTTTGGTTTTGATCAATTTAATGCATCCAAAAAATGTGCCGACCTCACACTTTTAATTGTAGTGTATAATAATTCTTATATTATCATCGTAATATTTTTTGTAATAATATTTATACAATTATATTTTACATTCTTTTCCAGTAACATTTGGTACTATAATGAAATTCAGTTCTCAACTTAATTTGAACTGTTCATGAACTTTTATCTCTGTGGCTTTTTCAGGTCTGGATGCTCCTCTACAGCAGTACTCGTTCTCCGAATGGCACCTCTCTGGCTCAGATCTGCTGCATCTTTCATCTACCAGATTGGAGAAACTTGGAGTGCATAAAATTGGACATCAGGAGCTAATACTGGAGGCTGTGGAAAAACTCTGTGCTTTGGTAGGACATTTTGAGTATGTGTGTGTGTGTGTGTATGTGTGCATTAATCTTTTTTACAAAAGATGTAAAATTCTCCCAGTAGAATAAATAATTCCAAATAATACCAAGGGCCGTGTTCAGTGCTAAGTTTAGCCTATTTATTATTAGCTCCTATTTAGAACAACACTTCTGAATGGAGTGTTATAAAGAGGATAACATTTGTATTTGAGTGTGTGATTTGTGAATTCAGGGTGTATTTGCATTGTAATAATCTTTCTGTTATTTCATAACCTGATATTAAGTATTTCTGAATGAGTTTTTGTTAGCGGTTGTGTTTCACATGCCTCTCTGCTACCCATTTTAGAACCTCTGTTATAGAGCTGAGGAATGCTGTACGACTAAAGTCATTATTTATACACCTATAGCATTAGTCTGTGACTGAACTGCTCTGTATAACATCTCTCTCTCCCTCTCTCTCTATGTCTGTGAATTTCATTACATCTGTGAGAGTTGCTCACCCTGCTGATTTAAGCTGAATTCTCAGAGGCCTGTAACACTAACAAAACTCCAGCCAAATCTCAGGGAACATTCTTCCACAAGTGTCCGGCCTATTTTTTGAAATTGTTTCCACTTCTATGCTTGTCGTCCATCATCTTAGCTGTGCAATATCATTGATTTATAGCATGCATTACGTGCGGTTGCAAGAAATAAATAGTGCAAGAATTTCACTTCATTTCAGATCATAAATGTGTTGATTGCTGGCTGGTAGACTGCAGCTTCCCCTGAACTGACAGTGGATGTGCTCCATGTGCTGTAAATGTTTTGCCTGCAGGGAGGATTAATGTGGACCTGTTGGTGCCAGGACTCCCAGTGTGTGTCGTAACAGCACATTCAGACTTAACTGCTCCTGCTTTGCTACAGAGAATACTTTTTTTTAGTTCAGCAAACCTAAAATTTTCAAGGCGTGGACCAAAGGCACATCAGGCTTTGGTGGGATATTAGGATATTGGTTATGCTGAGGTTGAAAGGGTGTTTGTAGGATAGGAAATACGTATAGTGTTATAGATGTAAATGCAGTTTTTAAAATAAAAATATATAAAAAAAACAATGATTTACAATGTTAAAAACTGTAGGAATGCATCATCGTCAAAGTCTGTAAAAAGTGTCTATTGTTTTTCTATGTAAACGCTAGATGGATGTTTAACTGTTGCACTAAATTTTTTGCCAAATCTTTATAGTGCCTTGTAAAATAAAAGTAGATTAACTTTTAAAAACAAATCTCTGGCACCTAGCATATTCTTTCTTGTGTCTGTGCAGACATACAGTGTTGGGGGTGATAATCTGCGCAGTTTGACAGAGAAACTGCGTGCAGTGGCTCACACTCTGCAGATGAACATACAGGGGCGTTGGCGTGTCAATACTAATGATGGACAGAGCACCACCAAGCTGCCACAACAGGTGCTGCAGGCGGTGGTGGACGTGGTGACAGCATCCAATGGACTTGTGTCTTTGCTCAACAGGTGAGAATCACATGGCCTGAACCACAAAGTGACGTTTACCTGTGTGTTAATATACATTTTACAGGCAGTGAATTTGCCTACCTGGTCTCATGGCATAAATGTACCTTGATGCACTTTTTAGCGAGACATGAAATATGTACCAATAAGTACATATTTCGATTTACAGTAAGTTTTGATTTACATGCGTAATTTTCACACAATTATTATTATTTTTTTACAATTACTAGAATATCATGTGAATTCAAAACAATATTAATATTCTGGTTCGACAAAACGGTTCAAATCTGCATGAAAGGAAGTTGAAATTATGTGGTTGCATCAACAAATGCCTTTTTATATCAGTTTTGCATTTGTTAACACTATTGGGTAGGTATATGGTTGGAGTTGGTGTAGGGCATATTTCCAACATGGTAGAGCATTAACTTTTAGCAACAGTCCCCGAATATTTAACATAATAAAAACACAGCAATACGTACCTATATCAGCGTAATAAAATGTGCCAGGGTTTACATATTGAACCTGTGTTTTAGCGCCACTCAGTGAACTTTTCTCTTTGAAACTGCGGTGAAATGTGTAGTAAGGCACATACTGTAAAACTGTGTTGCACAAAAAGTGCACAGAGGTACGTATTTTAATAAGACCAGGTTGGAGTTTGTGCATTAAGTGGCATTTCATTCTTTATCAGTCATAATGTGTATGTCTTTTTAATAGGTATCAATTGGCACAGCAGACTGGATACACAGCAAATGAGAAAATTACCACTCTGTGTAAAGATCTGGATATTACAGTGCAAAAGGTGCGTGCGTTCTTATTACAGTACTTTATAGGAGATTCCATGCAAATATTGCCATTGTTTGTGTTGTTACAGAGTATTTAAGTGAAAATAAAATGAAAGTAAATGGGTTGACTCAAGCTTCACAATTACAATAATGCAATAACTGTGTGAGTAACAGACTGAAATAGAAAAGGATCATGACATGAGAAATCATTTTGCCTTTTGACATATAAGAGATTTTTATACCATTAAAAAAATCCTTTAAGTATCATATCTTAAAACATCATCCAAACATTTGCATATGAAGGCCACCAGCCTTCAACAAATAGTTATATATCTTGGTAGCAGAGGCGCCTTCTGAAGATGTTCAGTCTTTATAGCTGACACTTGTTTACGCTGGATGTGAGTGTTGCATCGCATCAAAAGTAAACAGAACAAATTATAATCACTGATGCTTTTTGCATAGTACAGTACAAAACAGTATACAGATGCCTGTTTAAATCTGTAACGTAGTCCATGCATTTGAGTCTGCCAATAACAGTATAAGGAATGTTCGCTTTGACACGTCCTGTTAAAACAACTTGTTTGCATCTCTGTACAGACTTTAGAAGGATCCCAGCATCAGGAACAAGTGGATAGTTTATTTTGATGCAATCTCAGAACGCGTCAAATTGCTATATTGATCATGTTTTCAAAACACTTACATGCAATAGTGAGGAGGCATTGGTAATATTTCCTATGCGGTGGAGCCATCCCCTAAAAATAGAAAACTTCAAACAGAGGGGCAAAATGAGGCATGAAAATCACTTTTCTGCATATATATATTTGTGGTTTGTCTACCAAAAATGCAACTTGAAGTGAAACTCAAGAACATGGGTATCAGAAGCTAAATAAATATTGGTGGGTCCTCCCTCAGAACAAATTACTAGGGTCTGATGCCTTTTAATGAACAGAATAGGCCGCCTTCTTGCCACTTGCCAGGAGTTATTTACATTACCTGTGCCCACTAATGTCACAACAATATAATAGAGGGCCAGAAATTAAATTTCTGGTGGCACAGGTGGTAAAGCACATATTTTTTTTGATGCAAGCGACCAGAGTTCGCTTCCGCCTTTTGCTGAAATCGTTCTTTCGACATTTGTCTTTCATCATAATGAAAACAATACCTTAAAATGAAAAGAAGCAGTTTTTTTGCAATCAGAAATTTGTGGTAACCGGTGAACCCCTGTAAACTTCTCATTCAAAGGGTCCATAAATTAAACGGATACCCATTTCTCCAGGCACCGCTACACCAGTGTTTATTTGAGCTCAGAATAAGCCAAGTGGAATAGATTTGAGGAAGCAGCTAAACTGAGTTTAATTTATTAGCATTCATAATGTGGAATGGGTTTGACTGACGGTTGCTGAAAAGAGCACAGACATATTCACTGAATTAGAGATGATGAAGGTGGGTGGTTCCAATGTCATTGATCTTCAAAAGTGGGTGGGTCCTGTCCCACCCACATACTGTACATTGGTTCCGACGCCCATGCTCAAGAAACATATTACTAAAAAAATCCATGTCATGACCCCTTTAATTTTTCATTGGAAATATCTGCCATATCCCACTGTACACAACAGTAGAGGGAAGATGTTTGAGTCTGTAGTGGCTGAAGTGATCAGGGTCAAATAGAGGTTCTTGTGATTTTTAAACCTGTCCATGCTGCCTAATTTTTACAAAAATTGCTTTGTTTGTTTGTTCTGTGCCTGATACAATCACACTATAGTGCTGACCAACACATGGTTTTCATTACACATTCACTGGACTCAAGAGGCTGTCTGAGAGGGGAGAGGAAGAGGGAGAGAGGGAGAGGGGGCGGGCATTAAAAGTCAGACTATGAGAACTGAAACACACTTTGGGTCGTGGTTTATTCACCTGTGGTGAGCGTACAGGAGAGAAGGTCACATAATAATCACGTCATCAGAAGAATATCTGGACCTGGAACAGTAGGACTTGTTTTTCTATTCATATGTTTCGATGGCTTATTTTCTGTCTTTACCATTCATTCATTAATTTGACATATTTTAACCCATACAGTTTAACAAGTTTACTGTCACATTTACTTGGGTGCAAACTAACAACTCACAAACCCATGCACACTAATGATAAAACAGGTTGACATACTCACAGTGTCGCTGGAAATCAGATAGCATCTATTTCAAGATTTGGGTTTGTGTTATCATTCGAAAGGCATCTAAACCATTTGCTTAATGTTTCTTGCAGATTTCATGTTCGCTTTAAAAGTTTCAATGGCTTTTTGGTACTGTTTGTGTAGTAATTGAAGGAAATAACAAAAATCATTGATGATGTGACTCAGACGTCCACTCTGAGACCGAACAGCATTGCTAAAGAGGGGAAGGAAAGTGTGGAAATGAGAAAGAAGCTAAGTGTTTCTGTGCGTATATGCAGAAACAATGTGCAATGTGTGCACTAAGAATGTTGACACTTGATGCTATCAGCTTCTTTCTGTCGGTTGTCACAGACACACACACAAACACAGAGTAAATCACTAAAGAGTTGTTTTCTTTCTTTCTGTTTTGTCACTGAGTTCACGTTCCTCAAGCTGACGGCATCTTTTCCAGTTTAAAAGCATTGTTTGTATACTTCCTGTTTACATTACAAATAGTATTGTGTGTGTGTCGTGAGTGCCAATGCTTTCTTGTGCAGCAATCAAGAACGTTTTTTTTGTGTAAGAACGGCAGCAGTAAGAGAAGAGTTAATGTACTAACTGCAAGCTGTTCTGGATCACCAATCCTTATATAATCATTCATACAATGAGGTCCAAAAGTCTAAAACCACCAGTGAAAATATTAATGTTACACATTTCTGTTCAAAAGTTTGGGGTCAAATATACAGTAATAACAGTATGTGGTGAATTACTAATTATTACTGAACAAATTTTTCAATTTTAATACATTTTAAATGTATATTTTTCCTGTGATTCCTGTATATTTAGCATATTCTTTATTATCACTCCAGTCTTGTCAGTTTCATATAATCCTTTTTTTAAGTCTTACTGACCGCAAAAAATCTTGAATGATAATGTCTATATACATAATTAGAAAATTAAGAAAAAGTGTTTTATATTACAGCTGATAAATCCTAAGTCATATTACCTTCAGGTCAACTCAGTTTAGTCTAAAGGTTTCTGGGAATAATGAAGAATGTTCATTCTGCTTACTTTTTAATAAGTTTCTGACATTTAAAGCCATGGAGGTGAGTGTTAGAACAGGTGTTAGGGGACAGGCGGGCCTTTGATCCTTATAGAAACCACGTCACATGAAGTCAAAGGTCATCATTTCAAGCAAACCTTTCTGTTGATAATACAGTAGTGTCTTGCTCACTGGTTGTGCTGAGGTTTTAATGAACAGATGAACAAATATTCAGTGTCTCCAGAGTTAACTCACATATGAAGGGGAAACTTTTTTATCAGAGATATAATTGCACTTGTGAGTGTTTTGGTGTGTTTGTATGAATTGGCAGCGCTGCCCAGGGAGTGTGGAATAATTAGCAGTCAGCCGATGACTTTATCGAGAAAGAGAGAGAGGAGTAATGAACTTAAAAAGAAGGAAGGTGAGGGAGTGAAAGATAGATTAATTAAAATAGAGATAAGAGGCGGAGAGTGAGAGAGGGTGCAAAAGGAAATGCACACACACACACACACACACACAGTACTGAAATACATCAGTGGATTAAGCAGAAAAGGTCATGTCGATCAGACAGAGGTACTGTGTGTGCTTGTTTTATCTTTTTTACCTTGAATATATTTTTCCCTTAATGTGTGCGTGTCTGAAGTTGGTTCTTTTTTTATGATATTTGCTGGAAGGAAATTGTTATTTTATTTAATAAACAGTCTGTTTCATGGAATTTTGTAAATCATCTTTTCTGTAGAGTTACTAAGTTCAGTTCTCACTATGTGGTTAATGTTAGATGATGGCCTATATGAAGAACTCGTAGAGATTTAAAAACAGTAATGCTCATTTTACACAAAACTACACTTGATATGTGATTTTGTTTGCTAGGAAATTCAGTCTTAAAGGTATAGTACAAAATAGGAGGAAAGATTAATAAACATACTAAAATGGCTTATTGACAATGTAAAAGTATAGAAAGGTTTCTGTGAGGATTAGGAGATATAAAATAGAATTAGCTCAATATAAAAGTCAAAGGAAAGTTCCCAGCATGACAGGAAAACAAGCAAGTGTGTTGTTTATGCCTTTTAGAAGTGTAAATGGATCCATGCAGGATGTGAGGCATCTTCAGGTCTGCTGGCCTGTGACCCCCTAACAGGCCATCTGATTTAGCTGTTTGTCTCTGCCTAGAGACAGAACATTTATATACTTTGGTTAACCGTATGCAGCTGCAGATGCAGTTATTTGTAATGCCAATAAGACAAATAGAAGGAGAAAAAGATAGAGGATAGAAAGAGGAGAGAAGATCTGACCTGTGTTTTATCATTGAGGAAAGCTCTCTCTCTTTCTGCAGCGTTGAAAACAGAGTTAATGATCATTATCAGTGTGAAATGAGGAGCTTTGTTGGGAACTAGAGGATAACAAGGTAAAAGCTTTTGAGCTGAATGAAGCTCCTTTGTGTGAGGACGTCAGCCTCAATAGAACTAAAAGATGAGGAAAACAGCAGGACTGGAAAGAAAGTGAATATCAGGTGTTTTTCTCCTTTTCAGTTTTTTAGTCTCAACTTTTGAGTTTTAGTTTTCAGTTATGCATTTGCTCAGCTGTCTGCATATAAAGAGGAAAAAAGAACCCAGTACAAAATAATGCACAGAATAAATATCAAGACAAAAGATTCTCTCATTCTTACCTCATTCAAAGTACAACAGAACAACAGATCTTTTCTTCTGTATTGTGGTATTTATCCAAATGTAATAGATTATTAAGATAGAAAAAACAAGGACAAGGACTTTGTTATATACACTGGTTGTTAAACGGGATTATGTTAGTAAATGTGACATATTCATAAAAATAAAATAGAAAAAAATTAAATGCATAGGTACTTAACTTACAATAAGAACAATACAATTTTTATTTCATGTCAACTTTAAGTATTTGTATTTAAATTTCCCTTTAATTCCATCTTTGGTGCACATTTTTGTGGACATTTGCAAAATCCTGTGAAATGGGTTTTAAATGGTGGCATATATTAACCGGTGGTGACAAAACTACTGTCACGGTTAGTGTAGGGGATGAAGGATATCGCAGGAGTCGAGAGTTCCAATATAAACAAAAAGGTTTTAATAA
>JAUMHE010000069.1:9941609-9979471 GCA_032359235.1 Enteromius mattozi | reverse complement strand
ACAATGAAACGAAAACAAAACCAAGAATACAAAAACACAGAATATAAACAGAACTAAACAAACATAAAACGTGACAACTACACTGTTGTTTGGAGATAAAAGGATAATTGAATTAAAAAAATATTAAATGCACAAATATGCAAATGTAGCAGAGAAAATAAGTTGATTATGAATAAAATGTGTTGTTTCTGATTCAGATTAGCCTTGCTATTTATGGATGTGATTATGATGAGATTTATTATTGTAAATCAGTCTAAGGTTCTCAAATCAGCAGTCCTGACCTGTGCTTGAACTATACCATAATGACCTATAAAAAGACACTCTGACCATCCTCTTTGACAGGGTGGGAATATACCATAGGAGATATTACACTAAATTACACTGAAGACATGACCAGTGTGTGTCTTGTTTAACCTTCCATATCATTCCATCCTATCATTCCATTCACTTTTACGTTTACATCTGTTTCCATGGCAACGATGTATCTTAGTTCCAAGCACCTGCTTGGAAGCACAACCATATGCTTATCCAATCACCTCAAACAAAGCAGATAATTGCTCTCGTTTAAAGTGGAATCGCAGCAGTCACTGCTGTGTTAAATCACAGACTCTCTGTCAGATCTCAGTGTTTTACTCCAAACCGTGTGTGTATTTATAGGGGAACTGAGGGGTTTATTTCTAAACAGCATATTTGAAGAAAATCTTAGTGGTGGATGTCCAGGCATATGTTTGCTCACCACAATGTTAGCACAATGAGTCTTTTTAACCCATTTTAAAGTGTTTGCTTACTGCCCCATGCCCACTCTGATCTGTAGTCCCATTTAGCCAGTTGGGACACATTTTCACTTACCATAGCTATAAAGTAAAGTAAAGTAAAGAATAAAGTAAACTAAAAAAAAAAGAAAGAAAGAGAGAAATATAAAATATTAAAAAATATATAAAAAAATTAAATTCATAATTTTATGTTTAAACAATATATATTCACGAAATGTAAAAAAGCAAAAGTATTATATATTATTTGTAGCAGTAGCTGACAATACATTGTAGGAATGATAGATTTTTCTTGTAAAAAAAATCTTTAAGATATTAAATAAAAATCATGTTCACTGAAAATATCTTGATTAAGTACTGTAAATACCATAAATATATCAAAACTTTGATTAGTAATATGCATTGCTAAGGACTTCTTTTGGACAACTATAAAGGCAATTTTTTGCAACCTCAGATTCCAGATATTCAAATAATTGCATCATATTCAAATATTGTCCTATCCTAACAAACCATGTGTCAATAAAAAGATTATTTAATCAGCTTTCAGATGATGTATACATCTCAGCTTCAAGGTTTTGTGGCCCAGGGTCAGAAATGTAGCACACACATATTTATGAATTACATGATGTATAATATGCATAATTGAATGTTAAGCTTGAAGGGGTCATATGATGTTGCTAAATAGAACAATAGTTTGTGTATTTGGTGTAATTTAATTTGTTTATGCGGTTTAAGTTGCAAAAAACACATTATTTTCCACATACTGTACTCTTCTAAGCCCTGTCTCCTGAAATGGGTCGATTTGTACAAAGCTCATCGTTTTAAAAAAGCAAGGTGTGGCCAGCTATCCAGTGCATTGTGATTGGCCGAATACCGCAAGCATGTGGCAGAAATATTCATGGAAATGTATCACGACTTAGTACTTAGTACTGTCTTTTTACATGTCGCATTGCATCATGCCTCGTAAACATAACACCATGTCTGAATTTGAGAAACGACAAACAAAAAGCACTCCCCTTCACTGCTCAAAACAAAGTCTGAATAGTAAGTAACAGGTTCTTTAAAAAAAAAAAAAAAAAACTTAACTTATTGAAAAAAGGTTGTGAATCAGAAGCACCAGACTGTCCTTGCAGAGGTAGTATTGATCCACTTTATAGTCTCTGCACAGTCAGCATAGGCTACTCTCCAGGTTTTAGGAGTCCGTCCTTTGTAAATGCGCTGAACACACTCTAATATTTGGGTTGAACTGTTCTGGAACAGTGTTGTGAATACAACTTGACCACTGACCAGTGTAAAAGTCATTACTTTTATAAAGAATATCTCTTTGGTTTTGAGACTTTAGTCTTTGGAACTTTACAGATTTTCTTTATGCACCAAGAGCTTGTAACACTCTAAAGAGAAAAGAAAATTTGAAATCACATCATATGACCCTTTTAAGTTGACAAGCAATAGTATGAAAAGTAGTATGCAGATAGTGGTTCTTGCCGTAACAATACTGATGGTTTACCTTTTACTTTGTTCTGAACCTGTTAGGTTTTAATGGACCACTGGAAATGAATGCATTCAAATAAAACCCTTTGTGAGCTTAAATGTTTTTGTGTGTGTGTTGATTTCTCATGAGGGGAAGTGACACACCTGTTTAAATTAACAAGAAGTGAGCCATCGGTGTCACACACACAGACCTCCCATAAAATTCTTCAGCTGCGTGTCATGTCATATCCTCACTCTCGCATAACCTGAGTCCAGTAAGTACATACTTTCATGCCTCAGATAGACTAACTATGAATCCGTTTAGCCAATACAAACAGATCTGAGGTTGGATATGAGCCCTTATTTGTTTTGGTTTTATTTGTGCTGAACTTCACAGCTGAATGAGTTGTATATTGGCTGAAGTGAATCTGTTGGTGGTCTGGGATTCAGTGTTTATCTTTAGGGATGTTACATAAGATTTGGCTCACCAGTAAATCTGGTTCAAACGCTTTTTCTCCTGCCACCGATCCTCAGTGGCCGCCCTAATCCTTTAATTAGACTATGATCTACATGTTCCAGTCATCAGTATGAGTGTGTGCTTGTGTGTATGTAATCTTGTTCTTAGGTCTTGTACGGGTTGCTAGCTGTGTGTTAGCGGTGTGTAGTATCACTCTGTTTGAGGAAGTGTTTCATTGAGAGGTATGAGGTAGCTGAATCAGCCCTGGAGTGAGTGGGCTATGTGAACTCCCCTCATGTGTCTCTGAATTCTGGATGAAAATCGTCAGTAGGTAGAAATACTTGCATTTTTAATAAATGTTCTCATTTCTCTCTCTCTCTTCCCTGTAGGAAACCGCTGTGTTTGAAAAGGAGAAGGACATTATATCTATAGTAAGAGATCATGGGTCTTATCTTTTCACACTTACTTTCTATGTCTTTTATATTCTTTAAATTACATTATATTTATACTTATTATTATATTGTATTATATTTTCAAGCTTATGCATGTTGCAGTTATGATGTTTATGCGAATATATTCATACATTTCAGTGACAGATATTACACACAATTACAGACTTTCTGTGGTCTAACTGATATGCTGTTGATAACCATAGAAAGTAGTTTTCACTTGCAAAAATAGTTTAGTGTAATGAACTTATGTTGAAAGCAGAAGTGCAGCTTGTTTTTTTTTGTTACAGTACTTTATTAAATATTAAATGTGTGGTATTTAAACTTTTAATTTGCAGTTTTCTGAATCATCCTTTTATCATTGGGACTGCAGTGTATACATGAACATTATCCCAGGATAATACTTAATAGACCTTCAGTACTGTACTTGCTGCAAATGTAATTTTTACTTCCATTTAAAGATCTATTTACTGTACATAAGTCACAGATGGTGTTGATAGAGCTGAACTTGTATTGATCCTGGAACAGTCTTTTAATATTATATTATGATATTAATATTATTAATATTATTAATTAGCTAGGTGTGTTTTGTATGTGTCAAAATTATACATTTTTATTTTATGCCAAAAGTCATTAGGATATTAAGTAAAGATCATGTTTCATTAAGATATTTTGTAAATGTTTATCTTAAATGTATCAAAACTTCATTTTTGATTAGTAATAGATTTTTTTTTTTGCACCTTCAGATTCCAGATTTTAAAATAGTTGTAATCCTAACAAACTTTTCAGGTGATGTATAAATCTCAGTTGAACACTTAAGGTATTGTGATCCAGGGTCACGTATTATTTAAATGCATTAAATTTACACATACATTTGCCATTCAAATGTGTATTCAGTGGAATTATTTAAAATGTTTTTGAGAAAAATGTAATATGCTCACCAATAAAATAGAGATGTGTTTTATTCAGGATTCTTTCATGAATGCAAAATTCAATTGAACAGGTTTTGAAATACAAATCTTTTTTTAACATTATAAATGTCTGTCACTGTTGATCAGTTTTCTTCTAAATAACATCTTACCAACACCAAACAGTTATATGGTAGTGTAGGCTACATAATCATTTATATTGCAATAATATATGTGGTTATATTGATTAATTCAGAAAAGATAACCAATCTTTTTCTTTTTGTCTCTTTCTTTAGTCTCGTCAGTTGGTAGCAGTGTGTGATGAGATTTTGACCATTACTCCGTTGCCTCTTCTTACCCATACTGCGCAGCTGGAGAGTGTTGACCTGGTCCCAGCCTCACCAGGAGATCAAGTGGTAATGCATCTTATCATTTATAGCTTGATTTCTATAGTAATTCATTCTTTTTCTATTTCATCCTCTCTGTTGTCCGTTTCCTTTTTTCTGTGGCGTACAGCAGCACTGTGGAAAAAATTGGCTTTCACTCAGATATTTCTCAGTTAATTACAAGGGAAAGGCAAGAACTGCATTGAATTAAACATGAAACTTTGAAGTAGAAAGACTGAAGTATTATTTTCTTGTAAAACTTACTCTAGTGATGTAGTTTTATTTTTAACTTTGAAGAATGCTTTTTACAATGTCTGAGGTTCAAGTAATTTTCTGTGTTCAATATTTATTACAATACTTTGCTGATGGTAAATGCACACTTAATTTTTGTGAATGATAAAGAACTAATCATGCTTAGAGGCACAGATGGAGTTTCAGCATCATCTTTCTTCCTCTCTGTCTCTTTGAAAATGATTCAAATCATTTCTACTCAGACGGTCCTTTCACCGTATTGTATTCAGCTAATATGTTGCCAAGGGTGAAGCTATTTAAAGATGAGTTTAATTATGTAAAGTTCTTTCTTTCCATACCATAGACACAAACACGTGGTAGTTCTTCTGTTAGGTGTCTGTTGACTGATATTATATTCAATTAAAAATTTGTATGATTGGTTTAAATTTTCCTTTAAGAACAGTCATGCTCTAAAGGCTCACAGTCTTTTTTTTTTCTTTTTTTTTTTTTTATAATTTTTGACATATTTTAAGTGAATTTGTCTTCAAATCAGGTCCAAAACACACAATGCAATATGAATGATTACACTGCCAGACATCCACAAACCATACAAGTAAATCCAATAGCAGGGTTTCACACTGTTCAGTGCGTTGAAGCTTATATGTCTGTCAAAATATTAAAAATTCTTGTGATTCTTGCCAAGTAAGACCTGCCTCTCTTGTTTTCTGGAGATAGGTTGGGGGAAGACTACATAGGATTATTAACAAGCTTGCATGCTTAGGAGAAAACAAGATTCAGAGAATATAAGTAATAATTGGACATGATTGATTATTATTGATCTGACAGATACTAATGGATTCAGTTAGCCTGAGGTTGGACCATACTGGTTCATTGTCTCTTAAGCAGGAGATCTCTGTGCTTACAGCACATTTCCAGCACAATCAATACTATTTAGATCCAACTTGGGCTGACATGTGATACTGGAGTCGATTCATTGACCTGTGCTGGTCTGAACATGCTCCCTCAGTTCTCCTTTTGAATTTCTTGCCATAATGCTGGAAGGAGGAATGAATATAAAGGCAAACCAGCAGGGTTCATGGACCAATTACCAGCCTGGATTCTCATCTCACCTTACAGGAGCCAATATCAAATCCATTGAATTCTAGTTTAGTTGAGGTTTAAGATATTCTTGGCTTGATATGCACATTATTTCTTTCACATAGGGAATTGAGATCACCACCACAGGATCCAGAAATCATTTTGTCACTGGAACAGCAGCAGAGGTACGACAGGTTGATGGTACCCCAGCGCTTCAATATATTTTACCAAGATTGAAAAGCATCATTTTGTTTTCTTAATGTATTTATTTAGGGAGGGAAGTGTTTTTCTGTCATAAACAGATGTAAATCATTCCCTAAATTGTCTGCTGGGAGATATGTGAGGGTGTGTTTGTAGTGAAGGAACACGTAAATTAATTGGCTCAAAACTGAGAGAGCGAACCGTTAACTTCCTCCTAGGGAAAAAGTGGGCTAGTTTAAAGGTTTCTGGACTTTGAATTGTTTGCGTTTTTTTACTCATTTTTCATGAGTTCGCGCTTCCTTATGATAACAATTTAGGCGTATTTGGCGTGCTGTCCAGAGGGCGAGCCTGGAGGTCAGCGAATACTGAGCCCTAGTTGTTTGAACCCTAGCGAGGGCTGAGCTCGGTGTCCGGCTCGAACTCCGCTTGCCCCCCTCTGTAGGAAGACGCGGAATGAGGTGGAGAAGGGGTGGAGGAGGGATGCGTAACGAGATGTAGAAGGAAAGGAAATGGGCTTATTTAAGGGGAAGGCTTATGGATTTGATTGGACGAGACGAAATTAGATTGGTTAGGAATGCGATTTCAGCTGTGGCTAATCATGTGTACGCGCTCCTCCCGAAACTTTGTTTATCAACATCACTTCTTATCTATTATGGCTCGGGAGAATAAGATAAAATGATGCTTCCATGTAAACTGCTTTTGAGTCAGAAATAGGGGAAGAGAGAGTTGTGATGACATATCCTTTAGTTTCATCTTTAAAAAAGTTTAACAATTGAGTCCGATTTAGTCAAACACACACACACAAATGCACACAAAAACTAAAATATTTTACTATACATTACCATTCAAAAGATTAAGGGGTTGGGATTTTTTTAAAGAAGTGTCTTACCAGGGCTGCAATTATTATATTTTTTTTAATTTCTGGCCCTGAAGTTTTAAATGGTAGTGTATGATAATCATCCAATCTTACATACGTTGATGTTGCATTCAGAATCCACTTGGTTCAAAAAGGTGCACATGCCAGATTGAATGGACTTGAGGTTTCTGCTTGTAGGTGGTTCCTTCTAAGCCATTGTAATCATTGCTTTGATATTATTGGTAGAAATGTTTTTGGTGCTCTTATACTTAGTAGTGTGTTGTACATAACCATAAATCCTGTCTTACAGTCTCCTACAGAGATCTGTGAGAAGGTTTTGGCAGGAGATGAAGTCATTCAGGTCAACGGACAGATAGTGGTAAGTAAAAACAATTCTATGCTTATGATGTTTAAGTGTACTAATGGTGATATGCTGGTGTTATTTACATAAAGACTGCTTTAAGTAAGAAAATTAGGCAGAGATCTAATAAGAAGGGCTGAACCCCGGATTGGCACAGTAAGACTCTTCCGTCCATTTGATTTTAAATCCTGACTGGATTTGAGCAGATGTCTTTTATCCACTAATTTAGATCATTAATAGTTTGTGGCCCAGTGTCCTCTAATTCAATAAGGCACAGAAGACAAACAATAGTTATTCCAGAAAAAGAGAAAGAGATTGAAAAGGCATTTTTAATATTTTTTTTTTAATTCAAGCACAAATTTATGACTCAAAGATATGTGCTGCAATGAGCATTAGGTACAAAAGAAACACCATTTTGGATGCAATGTAAACAATACATCCTATCTCAGGTTGGCTGGAGCCGGGAAAACCTTGTTCAGAAACTTGAGGAAAATCCAAATGGAGTCACTCTGGTTTTGAGGAGGCTTCCAGGGTTCCTGAAGCGCAAGGAGAGCCGAGCCAAGTCTGAGGTACAAGAGGCTCATCTTTTTCTTCGACATACGCCACTTTAAGCATTTTCAAAATAATTGTTGACATTGTTTGACATACATTTAAAACACTACATTTATACTAGCAGTTTAGCTGAAAGACACAGAAATCAGTTTTATGTCCTTAGGGCTTTGTTAATGCTGACACAGATCGGATTTGGTTATCAAGTTAGATCTTAAAAAATAAATAATTCTTTAGTAAATCATAATTGACGTAATGTGAAATTGTGACATAAAAAGTCATAGTCATGACAATTTTGACTTTGCATCATTAGGACTTTTTATCTCACACTTTCAATTTGTCAATCATCTCCATCTCAGCATTTCATATTTGTTATCAATTTAACTTTTTATGTCATTCCTATATATTATTATGAAATGGGGTTTCATGTCTCATATCACCAATATACAGTGTATTTTTACATATTGTATTTGTGTGTGTGTGTATATATATATATATATATATATATAGACAGTATATATAGTGTATATTAAATACAATATGTGAATATATACACATTGTATATATTTTGGTGACATTCATTCATTCACTATTTTACTATATAATGAATGTCATAGTTCCCTTTATGATGAGTATTAATTAAAGTACATTCATGTAGTAATAAAGATAAAGACCAAAAAAGATTAGTAGATGTGTTTTGAATCTGGTCTGTAAAAACTTTCCTGGAGTTTTTGTTTTTGATGGTATTGCAGTCAGATTAAAAAAATAAGATTTTGCTGGCCGCCTGACTGAACAAAGCCAAAGTGTTTTGACAGTGTTAATAACCAAATAGAAATGAACACATGAGTCTCATATGAGGTGCTGCGAGCGTTTTTCAGTGTTGGTTCTTTTAGTGGTTGCTTTGCAACAGACTTATTGACGTCACATGTTCACACGACACATGTGGTTGCGCTTGTTCTGTAAGCAACACACATTTCCTCTTTGTGATACTGAAATGATTACATATTCTCTTACATCAATTGATTCAGACATGCACACTAAAAGAAACATTTTCAAATGTAAGAGACTATATAATTTTCAGTTGAACTTGTTGTGCGTTAAGAGCATTGTCATGACAACAGCGACTTCCTTTCCTCCAGTCTCCAGAGACTGCAAACACTCAGTAGGACAGTGTGTGATGTAGCAGTCATGTGGCTTTTAAAATGACTGGGTCTGTTGGTGACCCTGAGGGACTGATCCACGGGGATGTGACAGAGATCCTTACTAGGCCCATTACATACTGATGAATGTAGACACAAGACTTTTTATTATTGTTAATATACTATTAAATGTTTTTTTAATATATATATATATATATATATATATATATAAAATTTAATTTTTTATTATATTTTTGTTTATTTAGCTTTAGTTATTTTTACACTTACACTAACCGAAAATGAAAAATGTTGCCTTGGGCACTAGCACCCAAACACTGGCACTAGAACGCAGTCTTACTGGAAAAAGGCACATAAAAGGTATTTAAACTTACCACAATCATTCACAAGACGTGAAAATGTGCTCTTAAAGTCATTGTCACACATCTAAAAAGTGTTGCCACCGAAAAACACACTTGCCACATCCTCAGTGGTGACTTAGGGTTTTTCCAAACATCACTTCAATCTAATCAATTCCTTACTTTCAGAAAGAGGAGGAAGAGGAAGAAGAGGAAGAGAAAAGCAGACATTCTCTTTTGGGCAGGGTGGCAGCCTCAGTCCGCTCTCTGTCTTTCAGGTGAGTTTGGCTCTGCTGAAAATCCTCTGATGCTCCTGTAATCACTTTATTTCTTTTTCTGATGCTAAATTTCCTTGATTCCATGATGCTCTGTACAGGCATTCCTTGTCACTCACTTTAGAGAGAAAAAATTAAAGTAGTTAGAGGTTTTACAATATCGCAGGATGTAATAGGATAGTTTTGTCTGCCTCTCTCAGATAAACCATAATGCTTAGCCTTGAGTCTGTGCTTTCCATTATTTTACTCTTTTACAGTAAACTTACTGTGTGTAAGAAGTGAAAATCTCCATTTCTCTGCCTGTGTGTTTCATAAACTAAATTCTTGTTTCATAACTGTTTTCTGTGAGCTTCAGTGAGGACATGCGAGCAATCCGTTATCTCAGGTCTGTGTCTGTGTGTGTGTAGCATGATTGAACTGGATTTGAATGTGAACTATGATATGTGTGTGTTTGGGTCAGTTTTCATAGCATTAAAGCTGCTTCTGTATATGTACCACTGCAAAGGGCTACTTAGATTGTTTTCAATTCATTTTTTAGTGTTATATGCTTTCATATAGAGTGTATGTGTGTGTGTTTATGGATCACAGATCAGCATCGGACGGCACACATCATTTCAGGCGGGAGAAATCAGCGCTCTCTAGTGAAAAAAGCTCTAATGAACATCAGCCAAACACTTTAAAGCCAGGGGCAGGTAAGAGTCACAGCAAACTTTACAGGAAATATCAAAGACATTTATAAATATTATTGGCCCAGTTATGTTCCGACGAAAGAAGAAATATTGTTCATTAGTCAACAACTTGGCTTTACAGCTAAACTAGCACTCAACAGCATAAAATAGCCTGGAGCAGCACTTTAATTGATTTTATTAAGCTAGTCTTTTTATCATTCATAGTTTCTTTAGTCTTCGTTGTTGCTTAACATATAGATTTGTTGTTTAGCTTATATGGACATCTACAGCTCTAATTTCATCTTATAGGCTTTCTAAAAGTGTTTCAATCTGTCTTTACTTTTGTAGACTCTCTGCGTGCAAGTCAAATCAGTTTGGAAACAGGTTCATCTGCAGAAAGGAGTCCATCCCCACAAAGCTCAGTGCTCAACCGAGCCAGCACTAGCTCCTGTCCTGAGTCTGACATGGCAGGACTAAGAGTAAGAAAATATTTATTACATTTATAAGCATTAAATTGGTATGACGTACAACTCACTTTGCACTTTTTTGTAGTTAAATAGCAAAGTCCGTTTCGGAGAGATACTATAATGATTTGTCACCCTTGTGCCCTTGAGCATGATAAACTTGAGTGTGCCATGAGTCATTGAGAAGCATCTGTTGGGGCATCTTACAATAAAGTGTTTCTAATGAGGCAACTCTGATGAAATCAGCAGAAGGTCTTCTTAAACCCTGTGATCTCAAAGTAATTATATGTTTCTTTTTACCGCAGGAGGAAAAGGAGAACAAAAAGAGCTCAACTAAAGGTCAGGCATGGATTTGTTCATTCACTACTTTTTCCAGGACATCTTGTTTCATCCATTGCAAAATAATGACTATACCCTGATTCATATAAACACTTAAGGAACACGGACAGCGCTGAGCCGTAGGAGGGTGTCCTGTCGTGAACTTGGCCGCCCAGACTGTGACGGATGGCTATGGAAGAAGAGAAAAGAAGCAAACGTCTTCATGACTCAGAAATGGCAGAGATTTTGGTTCGTCCTGAAAGGTCCTACACTGTATTGGTACACCAGCCAACAGGTTAGTACAAGTTTACTTGTAAAGATGAACAGTGTAGATGTAAATGTATACGTTTGTGAAGTGCCAATCTGTGTAACCAATTACAAGTGTCAAGTATTATAGTAAGAATGTTTGTAAAACTGAAAGAAACCCTTCTTGAAAGCATGTTCATCTTTACTAGAGATGCACAAGTCATTGGTAATATATTAGATAGACGATATTAGTTTTTTAATTACAGTTTGTTTTTTTTTCTCCTATTTTTATGTTTAAATGATTTCCATAGTATTTTTTGTCCATACAACTGATGTTAATGGAAAACTCCAGCATTTATTAGCATTCTTCAAAATATTCAATTCAATGTTCTCCAGAAAAAGTCATACTGGTTTGGAACAATATGATGGTGAGAAAATAATAGAAATTATGACAGAATGTTTATTTTGGGGTGGACTGTTCCTTTATCTTACTGAGACAAGATAGTGTTGATTTTTAATGTTGGCCATTTGTCCACAACATGTATCAGTATCAGTATAATATCTGTGTCTCTTTGTCTCTTAACAAATTCTGGTAATGTATTTAAAAGAATTATTGAACCCATAAATTTGTGCAGGAGGAGAAGGCAGAGGGCTTAATCAAGATCGGCAGCTACAATATAGAGAGTGCAGGAGAACACAAGAGGAAGTAGTGAGTATCTCCTGCGCTACACAGAACATGCTGGATCTGGTTACCCATTCATTATTTGCAGCTAAGTCAGATTTGCAGGGAAGCGTATCTGTTGACTGAATGACATTAAACCCCATCCAGCGTGATTGTTTGTGTTCACACGGTCATAAAGAAACAGAAGTCGCCGGTCTCCTCGGACTCTGTGTTTGTGGTTGGCTGTGAGAGTATGAGACGCAGGAGGGCAGTTAGCCGAAGATGTGTGAATAACAGAATTACACTTTACATTCCTGAGATCTTCCCCCGCAGTCCACAGACACTGAACAGCACAACCTGCCACCATGATGACAAATGAGTTTTTGTTTTTTCATTAAGCTGCTAAAGCCTCTGCCCTAAGATTAATGGGTATTATCATCTGATCTCTTTCTCTTTATCTTCTAGTGTATTTAAAATGTGCCACCAGCGGTTCCAGAATTTTTTCTTCGCTGCTGAAAATGTAACCGACATGAGCAAGTGAGTACGGCTGCATATAAACAAGCATTTTCTCTACTGCTGCATCCAAACGACAGTCATTCATGACTTCATAGCTTAGAGAGCATTTTGTAAAAATCATTGAGTAGCGAAATGTCACAATGATTAGATCTTGCTGTGCACCTGCAGTTTCTCTTCATGTGCAAATGATTGTGCATTGACCTTTGAATTTAAATAGATGTGTTAGTTGCAATGACATTGTATTTTTAAAGGTAGAGTGTGTGATGTGAAGGTACCTTTTTAAAGTTTAATGTGCATAGGCAACTATAAGCACTGATTCACAGCACAAATGTTAAACGAATGGGGAAGGCTGTAGAGCCAAAAACTCATCCAAACGTCCAGTAAACCAATAGTATATGGTGCGTAGATCCAAAAATACAAAGGGTATAAGGACAAAGATCCACACTCATCCACAAAGTCAATCAAGACTTGTAGCATTTATTGTACAGAAGAATGCATTGCGGTCCTTTCATAAATGTGTCAAAGACTGACACGGAAGAGAAGAAATTGTTGATTTAATTCGTTATTTAGTTTTTTTGCACACAAAAAGCATTCTCAAATGATGTCACATGAACTATTTTAACAATGTGCTTACTACCTTTCTTGGCCTTGAATATGTCAGTTACATTGCTGTCTATGCAGTCAGAAAGCTCTCGGATTTCATCAAAAGTATCTTTGTTTGTGTCCCAAAGATAAAAGGAGATGTTATGGGTTTGGAACAACAGGAGGTAATTAATGACGGAATTTCTTGCTGAACTATACCTTTAAATAATTTAAAGAACCTAATGGGATTGGCCAACTAATTCAGAACCATTATTGTAATGGTTGGAGAATGCTTGTATTTATTATTTTAAAACATTTGTAGTTTTTTAGTGTTTGGTCAGATAATTCAACAGCCACTGCATGGCGCCTCTGCAGTAATTTGGAGTGGAGCACATTATGTAATAACACTACGGATTTGAAGCTCTCTTTTACACTTCATGATTTGTCCCATGACCAGTGGAACAGGTGCTTGTTACCTCTAAAAATAGAGCTGATGATATGATTTCAGGAGAGAACCCTGGGCAGTTATGTTAACTATCACATATCATTTCCCCCACTCGTTTGACAAACGATAATATTAGACCAATATCAGGTGACTCAGTTTGTCTCTTCTAAAGAGTTTGTGCCATTTAGGTCCATTATTTTCTGGCTCAGTTGTCCAGATATTCTGTTGCTAGGTTGCACTAGTCCCACTTAGCCTTGTTATGAAAAGCTCTGAACTCTAAAATGAATCTTAATGGCTTTGACCTCTTGAGTAGCACTTGAGGAGCTGCAGTAAAGCAGTGAGTCAGCAGATCCTCAGGAGTCAGACATAGAGAGTAACAGTGTCGGTCAGCCTGTGGCACTGGAGATTGTGTGAAAGCATTTAACCTCTTAAGTACTCAAGTTTACCTGCCTATTATTGCTCTGTACTACAGCACACATACACATTCCATAGTTTTTACATGTTCAGGATTTCTCACAGGTCAACTCTGCACCCTACTGGCCTTCATCTAATACAACACAATACTCACTGACCTCTCTTTCACTCTCTCTGTCTCAACAGATGGATTAATTGCTTAATCACAGCCATTCAGAAACATAAGAAATTTGCTCAAAGTCAGCCAGACAGTGAAGAAGGTAGGAAAGCAACACATTCACATTCAGTTATTTTTAATAGTTAGCATCTTTACGCTGCCAAGTTAAGCCGGTTCTGTGATGGCTCCAAGTTCTGTGAAAATATGCAATGCCAAATAAAATCTCCACTACAGTATCAGTTTTGATTGATAAAATGCTACAAGAGAACTTCTTTCATTTTCATCGGACGTGTGAAAACCAGCAGTCTGTTTATGAGTGTATGTTTTATTTCGTTATGATCATTGTGATTCCAGCAGAAAAATATCTATTACGCCTCTTTACTGTATTATGTGTGGTAATGCATTTTTCATGGTATATATGCTGTTTATGTACTACTTTATCAATGTAAAATGTTTCTGTTGTCAGAATGTTACAGTGAAACTGAATCGGAGGAGGAATCGTCTCGTTCACCACTTTCTCATCGGAAGAAAGTCAATACAGTGAGGAAAAACAGACACATATGCACAAACATTTATTTTGTTCCACCTTTATGATTTTATTATTTGTAGGTTTCATTAAAAATACAGTAAAGATGAATTTTGTTGTAATATAATTTAAATAATTGTTTTTAATATTAATATATATTATGTTTTAATATATTATAAAATGTCTTAAAATTTAATTCAGTGTTGGCAAATCTGAATTTTCAGCAGCCCCTACTTCAGTCTTCAGTGTCACATGATCCATCAGAAATCATTTAAATAAGCTGATTTAGTGCTCAAGAAACATTTCTTAATATTATCAGTGTTGTAAGCAGTTCTGCCGTTTAATATTTTTGTGTCAGCTGTGATACTTGACATTATAAATGTCCTTACTGTCACTTTTGATCCATTGAATGGGTCCTTGCTGAAAAAAAGTAATAAATGTTTTAAATGTAGTATAGAATATTGCCGCTTATTTTGTGGAAAAGAGCTGCTTGGATCATCTGCAATAAATATAGAATTTTACACTTAAACAGAATTATATTTCTTTCATTATCCAAACTTGCAAACGAGGAAATTGGTTTTGTACATTTCCTGTAGAACACAGAATGTTTAACAGAATGTTTCTTCTTTTTTTTGTCATAGAAAACTCAAACACAATCAAACACACTTCCTCGAACAAAGGGAAAGCAGAACAGGATGTCAGATCCAATAACCATTTCACAAGCAGGGGGCAGTAAAATTGCAGGTAAGGGATCATCGTGAATTTTATCAGCCTGTTTAAGTCTTGTATCTTTAAATCCTTACAGACCTTTTAAAGCTAAAACAAGTTCTTTAATTAAAAAAAAACCCAGTGCATTCATTAAGCAAGCAAAATCTCTCTGACTCTCAGGAAAAGTAGATGAGATGGATGAAATGTTCCATAGCCTGAAGAAAGGAGGAGTATCTCTGATTGGCCAGAATCAACCGACAACTCACGACCAGCTACGTAAATCCTTCATCAAACGCAACAAAAACCCTGTTATCAATGAGAAGATACACACACTCCGTACCCTCCAGAGCACACTTAAGGTAAGACGTGTATTTACACACACACACTAACAACCCAACATAAACTGTTGTTATTATTATTATTATTTCCTACTTATGTCAATCATAATAGATGGGCAGTTTAAAGTATAGTACCAGTCAAAATTGTGGACAAATTAACATTAATTGTTAATTTTTCTTATACTTTTTTGTTATCAAATTAACATTAATTGTTAATTTTTCTTATGCTCACCAAGACTGCACCAATTTTATCTTACGTAGTACAATTTAAAATAACTGTTTTCTCATTTAATATATTTTAAAACCTTATTGTCACATTATAATTTGAATATCCAAATTTAGTTTTTTAGTAGTTTTCCAGAAAAAAAACTACGGGATGTTGATAAACAAAGTTTTGGGAGGAGCGCGTACGCATGATTAGCCACAGCTGGAATCGCATTTCCTAATCAATCTAATTCCGTCTCGTCCAATCAAATCCATAAGCCTTCCCCTTAAATAAGCCCATTTCCTTTCCTTCCACATCTCGTTACGCATCCCTTCTCCACCTTATTCCGTGTCTTCCTACAGAGGGGGGCAAGCGGAGTTCGAGCCGGACGCCGAGCTCAGCCCTCGCTAGGGTTCAAACAACTAGGGCTCGGTGTTTGCCGACCTCCAGGCTCCCCCTCTGGACAGCACACCAAATACGCCTAAATTGTTATCATAAGGAAGCACGAACTCCTGAAATTGCTCATAATGAGAACCCTCATTAATAATTGAGCACCAAAAATAATTTTTAGAATTATGCACCAAATCAGCATAGTAGAGTGTTTTCTGAAGGGTCATGTGACACTGAAGTGTAAATTTGTAATACAGTTTTCAAATATTACTGTTTTTACTGTAGTTTTGATCAAATAAATACAGCCTTGCTGAACATTAGTGACCTTAAACACATTAAAAGTTTTGACTGGTAGTGTATGGAAGCCAGGTAGAGTAGGTCACGCACACAGTGGTCTCTCTTTATTTCTCATTGGCTGCTGGTGTTTTCTAGGCGAAGGAAGCAGAGCTTCACCTGGTTAACAAGATTCTGGAGGACTCTGAGCTCTCACCGCAGAAGTTCCGTCAGTGGAAGAAGTTAAATGAAGAGCTGCTGCAGGACATTGAGAGACAGTACAAACACTCAGACTTGCCAAGCATAGACACAGTGTCCAAGGACGAGGCAAGCACAATGAATCTGAGTGATGGAGAACAGTTGGTAGATTCAGAAACAGCTGATGACAGAGGCTCCACTTCTACAGAGGCACAAGTGTCTATGCAAACACAAACCACAGTCACAGACGAAACTACAGAGAGCTATTTTTACATATGACAGTCGTTTCCTTCATGTACTCTATTAAAACAAGACAACAACAACAACAAAAAAAAATGAAAGTGCAGCGCTGGGATAAATATATGGATCTGACTTGCAGCCACCTGGGACAGAGCACTGGCCGTTTTACCAAAAGTAAGATCTATCGTCTGGTGCTTTTCAAAAGTGCTTCATACTTCTGCTGTTCATTCACTAAAAACTATCACTGAAGTTATGATGAACTTCTTGATGCTGGCAAAAGAACAAAACTAACTTTATGCACTTGCTAAAGGATGTTGATTATATAGTGATGTATGTAATTTTAAAAATATATATTGTAGATTAATTATATTAATATGATGCATATTTGTTTTTATGTCAGGTATGTGTGTGTGTGTGTGTGTAAAGTTTCCCTAAATATGTCAGAAATATTTTCTGGTATGTTCAGACATGATAGACAAGAAGGTATTGCTTTTATAAGAATGTATTCTTTTTATTATGTAGAATTATGGCAGTGCAGATCCTGAAAACAAGTTTAGCAGGCTCAAAACTATATTTCCTGAGGGGAAAAAATATACCTCATTTTGCATAGTTTGTATTAAATGCCCAGCAATAGTCATTTCCCCAAAATTGCCACACAGTGGCGCCATGTGTTTTGGTCATGAGGTGTCTCACACACAGTCACCTGTTCCTTTGAGTCTTTTAGTGTTTTTATACCAACAGTGTATAATCATACATACAAAAGGCTGTATGTATGTATATATATATATATATATATATATATATATATATAGCCTTTGAATCTTTACTCTCTATTTTATTTTAAAATGTTAACAGCCAAATTGTGTTTTTTTATTTATCCTAGACAAAAACTGGATATAAAATCAGACATTTTAAACCGACAAACTCATCTCTAGAAAGAGAGCAATGAGTGTTAAATGACTTGGGTGTTTTTGTGTCTTCCTGTTCATGTAGCGAAAGGAAAAAGTCCCAAAATGTAATAATAATTTATTTTATGTTATTGTTCATTTTTTTGTTTATACACATAAGGTGTAAACAGAGTTGTGAAAGAGAAAGAAGAAACAGAAACATGACATCTGAATGATATTTGTCATTTGCCATGTTTATACAAAGTGTATAATTATTGCATGTTTATACAGAGCCAAAGCCAATCTCAACACACCTGTTCCAATGAATTTGGTTTAAATACCTATTATATATTTTTTTGAAAAATGAATAAAATTCAAGTAGAATATTTGATTGTCTCAAAAAAAAAAAGTTTTATTTAAACTGTTATCTGATCTCAGCTCCTTGTAATGTGGGAATGTACAGGTCAGGTGGCTGTGTATTTACCCAAACAAGTTGTTTTGCGTAAAATCATTTTAAGTTAGCATGACAAGCCAATAGATGTGCAGGTGTGATGACTGAAATATTACAAGCAGTCTTCACATGACACGGGCAGCAGGAAAAAATGCTTTGAAATATTTAATCAGTAGTCTAACACATATAGTATTACAGTCAATAACTACACATATTTACAGTGTAAAGATTTATCAAGTAAAGATAGCTATTACTTACAGATCAATATATTACAAGTAAATGCTGTTTGAAAGAAATGACACGACACTAGTAGGAAAAGCCACAAAAGCCAGCAGCCAGTTGTGACACTAGTACATTGCTTTCATTTTACGACAACTTTGGAAAGAATAATACGGTAGGCTGCTGTCATGATGAACAGTAAAATCTGCCACGAGACAGACAACTCATATACTACAGTCTATAATGTCATATCAGCTGAGGTACAGTTCACACAGAACGCATTTTGCGTTTAAATGAGACACGTCACAAAATAACGCAATGTCTCAAGAAGTGTTTTTAAAAGATGGCAGAAAATTATAAAGCGCAGAAGAAAGAGTTCTTTGTGAGCCGACCTGTTCACACCAAGTACGATAACTATATAAAGTCTTAGCACAGCAATAATAATAATCAGAATTAACCTGACTTTTAAAAGTCAAGCATTTAAAGTGGCAGAAGACATAACTGCATTGTACAACTATAATAAACAACGATAAGTTTGTTGGTATTGACACTAATATAGAGTATTGTTATCAGTTATCTTTATAGTGGGCTACAGTTCTTGGTGTGAACAGGTCTTAAGGCTTCTGCTAGCAGTTTTTAATATAGTTCTCTTTAAAAACATCATGTGTACCATTTCCCATTTCTTATTTGTCCAGTTCATAAACACTACAGCTGCACTACATCAAGTCATGTGCAAACTCAATGTGTTTAATCACCATAAGAGTCTTTATCTCCCAGGAATGTTTGCTCCATCTAACAGTTCACCTCATACATCTCTGCACTGTCTTTGAGTCTCTGCTTATGGCAGGATGAACACTTCATGCTTTTAAATCCAAAAAGCAGAGCGGCGCCTCCCAGCACTTGTACCCCGGCTCCCACCCACCCGAAATAGAGCGACCCGGCTGGGTGTAACGTTAGTCGGAGTGGCTTGTGTACATTGAGTCCTTGTGTCTCTGACACTGTTGAACCCACCTCGATCCCCAGCTTGGAAAGATTATGAGTGTACACTCCTAAAGCAGCCAGACTGAGCACACCCGCCAGCGCCACCAACAGGCCACCAGCTGCCGCTACGCTCCTAAGTGGGATATCAGTCCAGCACCGGACGCCCACACTGGCGAGGACAATCCCAGCACCGCACAGGAAAAGAGACGACAGCACCATCCCCTGGACCATTCGAACCCGAGCATCCCGCTGGTAGGACCCCGACACAGGCCAGCACTCTTTGACTTCGGAGTGTACCACCTGCAGGCAGCTCTCCCATAGGCCGTCCGAACGAAGTAGGAGGAGCTCGGTTGCTCCGGCACGCCCTGCTGCACCCAACCGCGCCTGTCCCTCCCTCCACTGGGGCGTGATCGCCGCAGTGAACACCAGCACAAGGCCCAAGGGAGCGAACACCACCCCCATCAGCATGGACGCTGGAGTGTGCATCACGTCTTGTATCTTCAGGATGATGCTAAGCTTAAAACCACCGACGAAGACCTGGTGGAAAAGAGTAAAATTTCAGTTAAACTCAGATTCTAGAAGACTCTTTCATTTAAATCCCCTCAGACACCCATCAGCGGAAATGCATTCCTGGATTCACAGTCTGTTAGATCTCAAAGTGGAAGAGTGCGTATATGCATGTCTTGTTAGCCGATGACTCTCTCCTTTGAGCTCTAAGAAACATTGTTGTTCCTGGCAACCAGCACAGTGGAGGTGAATGGCCCGCTGTTGCTAAGAGACAGTAACCTGGACGGTTGCATCTTTTGTGGTACGTCTGATATGGTTTTAGCACTATTTCAGCCACAGGTGTTAGTCTGGGAACATCATCTTTTGACGCAATTGTGTGGTTGTGTTGTCGCTGATATATAGTGTGATATGGGATATATCCTACGGATATTATAGCTAGACAGGAAGCCAGACGTCTGGGAGCTGAGAGAGAGCGAGCTGACGTCTGTTCCAGGAGACAAGGACAAAAGAGACCCTGCGAATGATGTGATGCTATAAAAAGCAGCTATTTTTAATGCACAAACCCAATATTTTTTAACAAGTCTGTGGAGTGTTTTCATCATCTAATTGGTTGACAATATCACCTTCAAAGGTATCTGTGAGAGGGGTGTAGGCGTACGTTTCAACAGTTTGGTCAATCACTGGATGCTCTTAGTGTACAGCCGCATCGATCATCGCATCAATTTCCTGTTCCACTCACTTTTGTTGCATGGCAACCCAAAAACAAACATTGAAAAGGGCGCACTGGCACCCGCACATTAATGAAAACAACAGAATCTGCCACACCAACAAAATGCGGCTGCTCTTGACATCTGTCTTCAATCCACACTAGTTATTAAATATCTGGAAAAACAGCATGACAGTGAGATCGGAAGAACAGTAGTCAAGCTTTGACTGAAAAAGATGAAAAGCTCATTCCATCATTAAAAGAATCAACAAGATGTGGCGTACGCAAACACAGACCCCTCAGACAAAGATGCAAGACAAGTGCACTGACCCGCTCTCTTGACCTGGTTTTGCGTTCGGCTGGAGATGTTACAGTCATCTGCTTCTATTTAAATCACACATAACAGAGATGTTATGCACTTACCTCTCTGCAGAAGAATGAATGATCATTCAGCTGTTCTCTTTGTTAATTTTGAGATGGATCCTTCTGCTTTCTGTCCTTTCTCTTTCCCTCACTCTCTGATTCTCTCTACTCTTGTGCATGAGCTTTCCATACACCCCCGTCCTTCTTTCAAACAGAGACACACGCACACACAGAACAAACAGCAAGTCCGACGTGTGCTGACTGCAATATGCAGACTGCCTGCTGAACCGGGCGGTCTGATGAAAGAAAAAGAAGATGATAATTTAAAAAGTCTGCCTTGTATCATATGTATTCATCTTGGCCATGCAGACACATACATATTTATAAAATTTCAAAGAAAGATGTCAATCAGTAGATGTACATGAACGCTGACCTCCAAACATCAGCTGCACAAATATACTTATTTCTTTGATACTCTTCAGTTTTTATTACGGAATATAAAACCTAAATGTAATGGCCCTGTGGTGATGGTAAAAAAAAAATCTGAAACAGATTTCTGTCTTACAAAGGAAAAAGTGCATCTTTTGTTTAGTTTTTTTAATTGTTGTTACAATTTTATTGCCCTATTGTCATATAATTACAATTGTTCTGCGTACTGATTAATTTCATTGCATTACCACAAGGCATATGGTGCTGTTAAAAAAGTAAAGATAAACATGAACAAAGACATGTCTGTGAAGACATGTGAAGAGGGCACTTTGTAAGCTGCCCTCTTAAAAATGACATATTTAGGTTTTAGTTTAGCATGGGCATAATCGTAATACTAATTTGCTCATTTAGTTTTCATACTGTAGCACAATTACATAGGGGTGATGTGGTCCACTACCTGGGACAAAAAGACTTTTACAGAATAAATGTCTTTTAAACATAGTTCTTATTTATTTACATGTAAATAAAATACTTGATTAACTTTTTGAAAACTTGGCTGAATAATTGAACAACCAATGAAAAAACAATCCCTATGAAAGAAACTAGTACCTTTAAAGTATTTTATTTTTTTCCTCATGAACAAAAACTTTTGATATTCAATTCAATGATTATATTCAAATGAAATAACAATTAAGGAAAACAGACATTCATTAAATGTATTGAGATCCCATTTATAGTCAAGTGACAAAATTAAATGTTGCTAATTATAAAGAAAATATTTTATTGTATTTTATTGTAGCCTACAGAAAGTAGCCTATACCTAACTATTAAAATATAGACCTATTGACACGGAATCAATTCGATGAGGCATGTTCAGTGGCGGCTCTGACGGTTTGTTCAATGAAGGATTCGTCAGACTGATTTAAACAGATAGCTCTTATGTCTTTGGGGCAATTCGTTCAAAGATTCATAAGAGTCAAGTGCTTGAATCAGAACACACAGGCTGCGCTTTAAGTTGTGTTTTCTCAAGAAGCACACGTGCGCGCCACCGCTGAAAAGGAGCACGGGAAATTCTGTGATCTGCGAGACACTTGCATGTGAAACAGGTAAATCAGTGTAAGTTCCCTTACAAAAAAATCAACTATGGTTTTACTAGGCTACAAATAAAAATCAACAACAACAACAGATCAAAACAAAACATGGTTGCTATATTTAACCACAAATTAAACCATGGTTTTGCTACACTAACCATAGTTTAGTTTAGCCTATACCATAGTTTAGCCTAAAACTGTGGTTGTAGACCTATAAATGCTGATCAATACACCAAAAACACCTGGTTACTACAATTTACTATAATAAAACCCTGTTTTTTGCGAGAGTTATGCCCATTAATGAACTTAAATATGAGTGATTGACCTTTATTTTTAATAACTGACTCCAGTCGTTGCCACACAGTCTAACAGCTGATGATGATTTTATCAAGGAAACGTCTTTTAAACAATGACAAAACACTTGAAAATGTTATGGATTTTGGATTTTATTTCCATATAAAAGCAGAGGCAGTAAAAAAGGAAAACACAGCTTTAGTATATCAATGTTGTTTGAAAGCAATACAAAGCATTTGAAATGTACAAGTTTTGTGATGCAAAATCCACAAAATGAAAAGTCACCGTTATTTAATCCGATATTTGGGCAAGTTCGACATTGCAGTGGTTCGTCCGAACTTTCTTGTCTAAATGTCAGAGGACAAAAAGGCCGGTTGTCCTGACAACCGTTACAGCCACACAGATTCGAAATGTGTGGAGCCAGTTTTCAAAATGTGGTGATCGAAACACTGACAGATACGCGGCTCTTTAGGGTGGAAATGTGCGACATAAAAGTCTAAAACACTCATGTGTGTTTGTGGAGTGCTCCAGATATGAAACTAAAAGGCTGATAGTTACAGCAACCTGACTGGAAGTATGCTGGAGTAACATGCGGCAAGATTAATAAACATGCAAACCACCATCAGAGCATAAAGCGATACAAACACCTCACATCCTGTCCTAGAAATGATGGGCCTACTATAAGCAGCAAAGAGGCAGCGTCCAAACAGGCAAGTTTATCTTTGAAATAATAACATATAACTCTTTTAAAATCACATCAACACACAACATTATGATAATTATGTCTATTTACAATTAATATTTACAGAACATGTACCTTGTTGATCATAATTGCTCATGTTATAAAATTATTGTAGATAAAATATTAAAAAAGGTACAAAAGTGGAAAATGATATTTACACTGTTTAGTATTGATATGTCATGTTAAAACTGAGAATGTTGGAACTGGCAGGTGAGCTGTTTCCATAGCGACTGCAGAATCCAGCTCATAGTCATGCTTTTGGATCGAAAGAGAAGAAAAAAAGCTGCCAGCAGCACCAGGTGTGATGTCACTAGTTGATGATGTCATTATAACTCCATAAGTGTGATCTGGAAGTGGTTGATCATGACTTCAGTGATCTCGATGAGGAAGGCAGAGTGGTTGCTGTAATGCTCGATGATGTTGTCATCCATGTTCACGAAGATCCTGTTCATATGAAAGAAAGATTAAGTTATAAAAAATGGACGAAAGCAAAATGAGGTATATTCATATTTTAAAAAAATATTATAAACATTATAAAAACTCCAAAACTGGATAATATCTAATTGAGTGACACTATATCATGTATTTATAGAACCAAACACACACAACTCAACACTGTTTTAATTCCGGCACCTGCTCATTGACATTTGCGCATTACTACACGATTATTTGTTTTAGTCATTATGACTATGTTGAGCTGTTGAGTGACACTGACTGACGTACAGATGAACTGTGCCCTAGCAACTGCTGAAAGAAACCTTACGCATTCTATCAATCTTCTAAAGCATTCATCATTCCTTCCCTAAGGGCAGACCCTGATTTAGATCCTTAAAAACACAAATTCTTATCTCATGACTTACAATTATTTGGCACAACAGTCGTCTCTACCGACCAACATGTATACGGTGTGCGGGTGTATGACAGACTAACAGCGAGCTCATGCCAGCTCTCCCAGCCCTGAGGGTGGAGGGAGTCTGATTTAAGATTGGGGCGAGAGAACGAGCGAGAATGCAGCCCGACCTGTCCCTATCCCTCAGCCATATCATCAGCTAACGGCCTGAGGAAAGTTGAGCTCCAAGTTACACAGCTCAGGGCTAGAATGATTAAGATAAAATGCCTTTAATAGAGTCCTGGTCATGTTTCTTTGACCTATGTAGGTCAAACGCTCCTTAAGCGCTCCAGCAGGATGTGAAATATGGTCACACAATTAAATGCTTTACTTTAATGCCTTATACTTTATGATGCACTGAGGTGAGTTATTCCCACGCATGTTCTGAAATGGATGAGTGAACAGGTAAACGCAAAAGTCTACAAGGTGTCATGGGTGATCACCAACCAAAGAGATAAATGGTGTTTTTCTTGAGTCCAGGCTCATTTGGTTGCATGCAGACGCCAGTGCCTCCGTCCTATCACAGCTGTCATCTATACTGTTTCTACTTGAGCTTCGTGATCCAAAAAATACAGCAGTCAGATGAGTCTACCTATGTTGAAATCATCTTGTCTTCCTTCTTTTGTTTTTGCTTTTAATTCACCCTATTTTTTTTTTTTTTTTAAGGGGAGCAGCAATCATCACATTCCAAACACTACAGATCTCCTGTCAACCCGGTCTGTCGACTTTGCTTCCTGGCAGCTTGTTGAGATAGAGCTCAGATTATAAGAAAAGGGTTTAACAGTCATCCGTCTTCGTGAAAGAGCATTTCGACATCCCTCTATCTGTGTTCGTGACTTCGTCAGACCTCTTCAAACGTTTTCGCCCTATGGAGTTTAGCTTATAAATATCTCACTCACCCTCTTTTGCACTTCTTGAAGATTTTCCCAATGGTGTCTTCTTGCATACCGTACTTTTCTGAAATCTGAGAAGCCAGAAAGGGGACATGAGTCACATTTTAGGTACAATTCCTCTTCGAGGTGAGATCTTCGCAAATATGTGTAACGGAAAGAGAAGCTGAAAACTCACCGCTTCTCTCAGGCCCTTAAGCGTTGGCGTGTTTAGCATGAGGGCATCGAATACTTCCTCGGTCTCTCGCCTGACGTACAGGAGAACTGAGAATAAAGAATTAAGCATTAAAACACTGTGGGACTGTATCGCGAATTGATATGTTCCCAGGCTTCTGCATTTCTAAATTAATCATGAGTCTTCCATACCTCTCTGTTGATCATCTCGGCGGGGTTGTTTGCTTGGCGGGGAGCTGCTTTGATCGCCGCTGTCTGTGTAGCAGTTGATACGTTTCAGCGATGTCCTGTCGCTTTCCTCCAGGCTAACAGGGGGCACCTGGACAATAACAAACAGATAAAATCAAGGTTGTTAAAATGTCGTTTAGTTTCCTGTCTCTTGCGTGTTCGCACGCTGATGATTACGATGATAACAACTTTATCACAGTGACATCTCAAACACTAAGAGGTGCGACAATGCAGAAAAAAAACGTAGGATGATCGCATGACTTCCTAATCCTTCACTAATATGCTAAAGTCACTAATATGGGCTGTGACTACACGTAAAAAGGCCTGATGTTATGAAATGATGTCGAAATCTAACAAGTGAGAATTGCGCTAGTCTGGACTGTGGGAAAAAGGCCTGTCGGAACAACCTCCATCCCTCCTCTCTTAGGCTGTGTAAACACAGCTGAAAAGCATCTCTTCAACACCCTCAGAAGTGTGTGTGCGTGTGTTTGAGCTCCCATGGGTTAATCCCTATGTCAGTCAGCCCGGCCGTCCCCTCCTCAGGTGAGTTTCGCTCGCTGTCATGTAAACTCAGGACCGCACCAGTTAGCATGTCTGATCTCGAGATCACTTTCTCTTATTCTTTTCCAAGCCCACTTCTTTCCCACCACATTTTTTCCCACACTTTTCCTCTCTCGCTCCCATACACTCAGCCCTCGGGGTGTTGGTGAACATGACTCAACAATGCTGCGGTAAGCCGCATATCCTAGGATATAGGGAAGAGCGCGTGTGTGTGTGTGTGAAAGACAGACGTACCAGGCCACAGCGCTGCATGGTGCTGAAGTGCATCTCTGGGATGAATAAAACAGGTTGTGTGACGTGATCGTCCAGAGTTTTAAAGTAGGTAGAGTCTTTTCCAACAGAGCTGGAAACTAGGGCCTGTTTACAACCTGAGGAGAAGAAAAACAGCTTTAATATAACACTCGAAGCAATTAATAAAGGCACGACTATTGAAAACCAGACAGTTTGGCTAGTAGCCCGCAGGTAATTTGAGTTTGAGAGCCCTCTTTTACACTTCATTGAAAATATGTGCTTGAAAGCTAGTTTTGGTTTTGACTTGTGCCAAATTAGGAGGAAATCCTAAATAGCCGTAAAGCATTTCAGTGGCTTGTTGGGTCAGAACATGGACACCAAACGGGGAAGATATGCACTGGGTTTTCTTTATGCTGCTTTTTTTTGGGGTGGTAACGGGTGTACTCTGACAGACTGTAATTATATGACTGAAAGCACTCACTATTGTTGCTGGAGTCTGCAACATTCTTGGTCCTCCTCTTGCTTCTCTTCCTCTCCTCATCTCTCATCTTCCTCTCTGCTCCCTGCAAGCATTCAAAAATAACACATTTAGAACCTGTGCAATTACAAACATATTAGAAAGGGTTATAAAACGCTTAATTAAACTTTAATTAACAATGCAAAAGTGTTTTTTAAACTCCTAAAACTATGCTTTAAAATTTGTCTGTTGAAAACCAGTCTCGTAAACAACTTTAGAGTTCATGTCTAGTTTAGATGCCAGCTGTGTAGTAAATATGCATTTGATCCTGCTAGAGAAACCACAGCAATGCAGTTATGCACTCAGTTCACCTGCTGTTAAACCAGTCAGATGAGGGAGATAAGGCGATCTGGTGACATTTATCTGATCAGCTCAAAAAAAGGGATCAATAGAAATCAAAAGATAGAGGTGCCAGACAGTGTAAGGGTGAGAGACAACAAAGAAAGAGAGAAAGAAAAAAAACGCACACATACTGTACTTTTTCTGCTTTAGTGAAAACAGTGATCACGTAATTGAAAATATGCCAGTAAAAGATCGGAGGTCAGACACTTTTCAAGTAAATAACTTAGTAGGTCATGGTAACAGTGAGTCAGGACTGTGTTTTGTTTAACAGTTTATGACACAGTCCAAGATGAGTTCCACTGCACACCCTGATAATGAAACTTAATGTTTCTGATCCATGTTTTAGGTTTAATTAAGCCTTGAAATGCATGCGTGCATCTTTTCATGCTGTTATAAGATTCTCTTTTTGGGTTTTGCTTCTTACTAATTTATAAAGAATAGAATTATATTATTATAAATATTTTACAAATGTAATAAAATGTAGATATGATTTTTTTCACATATAGTTTTTATATTTGTTGGTCACTGGCTCACCTTATCGCAGAAGATCTTGATTTGACAAACAGCTCTGTGAATGAGGCGGTTGTTCCCTGAGCTGAAATCATATGTGTCGATCTGAAGATTCAGAGGGAGACCTTTGACCCCTTTCTGCGAGGAGAAGTCAGTGCTCAGAGAATTGATGCCGATGTGCACCTGTAAAACACATGAATACACACGATACATGAAATCTCAAGAAAGCATTATGGAAATCAGGAAAGCTGGATTTGTCATTTAAGTAGATGACACTAGTATATTTCGTTTAGAAAAGAAAACAGTCTCAAACAAAAGGAAGGGTCAGGGATGAGAACATTAGATGCGTCATCTGCAAATATGGTACAAATGATTGTTGAATAATTCCAATTCGTTTCAAAAGAAAAGGAGTGTCCATATGAACTCCATGGCAAGATCTAACATGCTAGAACTGGAGATAAAAAACAATAAAAAACAATCACCTAAAAAATATTATGATTAATGAATAAAAGAGTGAACAGGCGCTGATTTCCAAACATTTCTTCCTCGTTCCTCACAGCTGCTGATTCATTTAGCACAACGAGGTTGAATAACACTTAACAGTTGGAATATTTGAATTTGCTCTATTACACATACTGTTAGATGCTAGACTAATGAATTATTTTACTTAGTGGAAGAATTGTTTATTCCAATTATTAGCTATAAAATATGTAACCCCTAAATATGTCTTGTAACATTGCCGTTGTTGATATTTTATCAAATCAATAAAAGTGCGTTACTGTGATTGTATTCTTTCTTTCTGTCTCTGCTCCACCTGCTGTGAGTTTCGCTGTCCCACCCATCACTGCCCTGGGGGCATGCTGAAATGTGCCCTATTTCTCTTTCTGTCCTTCCTTGCTTCCTTCCCTCCCTCTTTCTTTCTTTTTTATTCCCTATGATGACAGGTGCCTGAGGAGGCCGCATACCGTAGATACCACTGCTCTCTGACACTCCTCTAAATGATCCTCCTTTCAACCCATCACTTAACAAAAACAAGTGACAGGTGGATCTGTGCGTGTGTGTTTGTGCTTGTACCTTTGCTTCTTCATTTGTGTTCCAGATAAAGGACAGTGCGTTGAAAGCCACCTCTTCCACGTTACTCACTCCACTGAAAACTTCCTTGTAGTCAGCTGATCAATAGAGACAATAAAAAAGAATTCATTTATATAAATTGTAGGATACGAAAAACACATCAATCAAAACCAATTGACTTTTGACTTTAATGATGGGTGCGGCCATAGTTACCAGTATATTATAAAAACATATTCTTCATTTTCATAATTAGTATTGTCTTGTTTTCCAGAATTAATAATTATAATTATGATGTTTATGCTTAAAAAAAACAGAGTGATAGTGAGAAACGCACCAATATCAATGACTCTCTGTTTAACGGTAGGCTGTCGAGCGTGCCAGTGGTTCCAGTATTTCAGCTGCATCTCTGGACTCTTGTCATTCTCAAACACAGCCATGATCACCGTCTGAGAGAGATAAAGGATGAAAAGCATTATCAGAACCTGTTACTTTGTGTTGTTTAGAGAGTGGTGACTACCTGTAGGACAAATGCTAGTCTTTTTGGCGTTTACCAAGCGATGTTGTATGTCACTACACTATGCTCTTTCTCTTTGCTTGTCACTGACCATAGCAGTGAATGCGCTAAAAAAAACAGCCAATCTGTCACACCTGGAATATACAAGTGAATATAAGTTTGGAAGTTCTAGGAAACTTCTCCCAAAGCTTCTTTGCTGTTGCACGTCATTAGTTACTATATAATAAATTGTTCTCAAAGGATCCCTAAATAAATAGCAACTCTTTCTTTTTGGAACAAACATATGGCAAGAATGAATTTGGTCTATGAAATTATTACTTACTTTTACTTTGCTGCAAGACACCCCAGCAGTGCTGTCCACTCCCTGCAGCGTGATGGGGTAAAACTGGCCCTTGTTGAGGTACACCATGGGTATTTCTGTTGTTTTGTGCTGAGAAGCTTGTGAAGCACCCAGAACAAACTGGAAGTCATTCCTGTGAAAAATAGTCAAATTATATATTATATATTATATTTTATGCTATGGCATTACTCTGTATTTCACATACTAGTATTTATTGCTTTTTATATCGTGTGTGAAATCACCAAACGGCACAGTTATATTTTATTAAAAAAATAGCTGATTTGTAAAGTCTCAGACAGTTAAGAAGCCATTCTCACCTGTATCTATCTGGAGGAGAGTTGGAGTAGGACTCTGAGTACACAGGGCTTGTTTGTCCCACAAATGAGCTGTAGGCTAGAGGCTGTTTTTTGAAGAAAACAAACGGAAGTGTCATAAATTAATGGTAATTATAGAGGGCAAATCACCTGTTTCAGGCAATCACGGCATATTTTTAGGATCTGCTGGTGTCGCTGAAAAAGCTACAGCAACAGCAAAAAAAATTACATGAATATATTTTAAAATGCTCTGCAAACCTCAGGGGTCGTCTCCAGAAAGGGTTGGTCAGACGGCCATGATTTCTGTGTTGGGTGCAGGAGGGGGTACAAGTTGTCCCCAGTGTAGCTGTCAGTGTTCATTAATGATTGCTTTGATTGACTGGAGGAAATGCTTTCAGAAAGCAGCTTCATGATGTGAGCGTTCTCCAGCGTGGCCAGCTCAGGGGAAGAGCTGTTCACTGTCCTGAGAGATAAATGACAGCACAAATCGTGACCAATTTTTTAATGGTACTCCATCATTAATGTTATTCACGCAGGGTTAACTGTTAGCTGCCTAAACAATAATGAAAAAGTGTTAAAGTCAATAGAAGCTTTGTTCAATCTCTGCATTGTTTATAAAGCTTTCTTTGCATGAAAAGCAAAGCCAAACACAGGGCGGGAGCTGTTTGCCACCTTAACGCTGATTTTTTTTTTTTTACTGTTTGAGTTTCTCGGCAGGCTTTGACATCGGGGAGACCAACAAGCTCTATAGGCAGCTATTTTTCACTTGCACAAAAGCCTGCTGTGTAGTGACTCAGTCTTTTTGGGATGGGTTGAAGAAGAGGATTAACAGCTGAACCAGCTCTGACCTTAGATAATCTTTAGCTAAATTACTCAACCTACCAATGTACTGGATAGAGAAAATGTGACATTTTACATCTGGATAACTTACTATGATGACATATTTTTATCTTGCCTTCTCTTTTATACTATATACTTTGATTCATAAATCATAAAGTGTTAAGTGTCAAACTCACCTGTCCATGTACATGCTCTCACGTGCACATGATGGCATCTTCTGCTCTTTAGGAGTCTTAAAAACAATACATTTATAATATTATTTCTGTATATAATACAAATTAAATAATGGCAAGGACTCATTATATTTATATTTTAAATATATATCTCTGTGTTACCTTGCAGGCTTCATAGAGGAGGTTTAGAGTTGCAATTTCGTCATCTGAAGACAGTCTGGGTTTAGTCTTGCTGAGGTCACCGCTGTCCATGCCAGGCCAAGAGTCCATAATGTAATTGTCTGGATAGCGTAAGTAGTTGAAACTCTCGTTCTGTTGTACCATGAGAGCCCTAGGCGAAAGAAGGAGATATTAGCAAGCATTCCCTGGAACTGCAACGTGTGATTTTTGCATGTATATGGCAGAATGATTAACAGCTTAAAGGACACAGAAATGTGCCTCTGGTGCACATAAAATGTTCAGTGACAATATCACAGCCTTTAATAAATCCAAGGTGCAAGAGTGATGCTCTTCATCCATACTTCAAACTATATAATAAGAACAAGAAAATCCCAAAATGACACAGCAAAACATAAAAGACAAGGAACAGCAATAAATATCGCTTTCTCTTCTCATCTGTGCTCCTAACGGATCAACGGTCAGAAGCAAAGCCTAAGTGAAGAAACTTAATTTTATCTTAACACAAGCACCACGAACAAAAGACAAGGGTTTGAAGAGGATCACTAACTCCTTAAACAGTTGGATTTGTTTTGGGACTTTCCCTAACTACTAGGATTAGCAGTGAGGTGGTCTGCTATGGTAAGCTAAAATACAAACAGAGCAGTTTAGGCACCTGTGCGCACACTAAATGAACGAGCAATTTCTGTTTATTTATTATTTGTGCAGACTTTTCTAGATATACCCATATTTTCTAATTCTAGGCACCTGCACTTTGACTTAGACCACAACCCCTGACACATTAGCACAAGACTAATGCGTTTGTGTGTTTTGCACTCGGGCCCCTAGAATAGTTACACCAGGCTGTCTTTAAGTGTAAGAGACAGAGTGTGCGTGTTTGGGTCCTGGTGTCAATTTTCAGCAGAAATCATCTTCATGTGCTCATTCATGTGGGGGCCCGTTTACACATGAGCAGAGGGAGAGTGGGAGAAAGACATTATCCGAGAGGAACAGACAGCTCACAGCGGTGAAACTGCAAACTATAGCACACCCCACAATAAAATCAGATGAATCATGTGAAACGCAATGGATTTTTTAGTCCTACATTAACAGCTCATTTGAAAATGTCTAAACAGTGGCTAATACAAAAAAGGTTAAACCCTTTATCTAAAAAATAATTTTTTCAGGATATTTGGAAAGCAATTATAGCAATTCACTTTTAGTAACACAGCCAAGCAAAGAAAGCAATAACTAGAGCATTATAAATTAATGCAAATAAATGCAAAATTGATGACACTTACTCAATCTCCTTGGTCATGACTCCTCTGACAGACAGTGAGGATAAAATCCTTAGTTTGTAATCTTGTCTCTTTCTCGGATGTGTTTGTATCCTAATAAATGAAGCAGTTTGATTTGTATCCACACGTCTCTCTATTTATCCACCTAGCAGGTTGGCTTCTTTGCTCTGATTGGCTGCCAGCCTGAGACAGGTGTGTAATAGTACAGGTGTATCCTCCCTTAACTCTGTCAGTGCTGGAGAGAAACTTCAGCATGTGTGTGAGTGTTTTGGAGAGGGGGGGTGTTGGTGTGTGTGGGGGGGGGTTAACTCATTAACACCTGATATAAAAGACTGAAAGTCTCCAGCCACAGGTGTGAAATCCATCCTATTTGGGCTCAGAAACCAAAGACACTGCTGAAAGAACAAGGTTTTAACATGCAAATGCAAGGTTGTGTCATTCTCTCTAGCAGAATGAAAAAGGAGGTTTTGGCTGCATGGTTTTTATGGTGTTCCCCCTACTTTTTTTATTTTGTGAAACAGCAAAACAAGAAGTCATAATTATTTACCTGCAGTTATTTACTTTCCCACGGCATATCATACCACGCTTTTGCAAAACATACATGTTTATAGGTGTATAATGCTTAATTCTTTATCATTTATTATTGTACTAATGCTAATTGCTAATGAAATTAATATTTCAAAAAAATATATTCCATGGTCTTAAGAGCTAACAAAAATTTGTTCTCAGAACATTTTACTAATGTTCCCATTAAGTTTTGTTTTCTAAACATTCAAAACATTTAATGCTTTAAAAAATTTACTGGTTATGCGAACGGTAAGGAAACACTATGTAAACACTACTTTTGAATGGTTTCTATTCTGAAAAAAGTTGTAACGCTTAAAAATGTTAGATAAATTTTGAAATAAAAATAGTTTCAGAAAATAAATTATATGAACAATATATAAATAATGTTTTTGCTCTAACTTTAAGACTATTAATAATAGACAAATCTTTGTTCCTAACTTTGAAAGGACCATGCACGACTTGCAGATAAAAATTCTGCATATCAAATATGCATCTTTATCACAGACAGTAACTGATGCACACAGATACAGGCTTGCCTTTGCTCCTTTAAAATCTCTAAAATATTTATTTTCTTTTTTTTCTATACTTTTTAGTTTAATTAGCTGGATTCTTTGCACATTCTTTGCATATCGTCTTAATGCAATAATATACAGCAGACATGCTTGTGTTTATGTGTGTCTAATCTGAGTTTTAAGACCTCAAGGTATCTGGCATTGTGTCACAAAGGGTGCGTGCTCTGCGGCCTGCCTTCACACACACCCACACAGTTTCACACACGCACACACATCAGACCCCTCGGGCATTTTGGACTCGAACCAAAAAAATGTGCAGAAGAAATAGATTAAAAGAAGTTAGAAAGGAAGTGAGGAATGCTGATAACACTTTAGCGGTTTACAGTAAATGAGCACAAGTTCCTGGACACAAATGTTATTTTCATATACTGATATGTGGTTAGAGGGTGTAGTTACTTTGCATTTAATAACCAGCTACATGATACAATGCATATCACACATACCATATTTGTATTAAAATATAGCACATTTTATCTGTCAAAACTGTCAGCTTCTCACTAAAAATGCATACATCTCATCCTTTCATGATTGAGTTTTTAAATACTCTCAAATAAAAACTTTGCTCTCCTGGTTTTTGCATGCAAATAAACAGAATTACACTGATCTTTTGAATCTAATATCAGACTTAAAGCAGCAAGTGTGAACAGCCTCGTTGAGAGCCATCGTGTTCTGCTGGAAGTGAGAACGCAGGGAAAGAGCTTTTCTAAAGGGATCATTTCACACCTAGAAACCATGCTTAACATTCAGAAACCACAGTAAATGCACCATGAGGAAAAAGATGGGAAATTAATATAAGAAGGGTTCCCAGATCCAAGAGGCCATGAGAGGGTCTCTATCACACGCTCTTGTTTTTTCATGGTTTCTGTTGTGCTTCTTCCATCCCTGAATCCCAGAAGGTGTGACAAAAACAGCAAACACACATGTACTCTAAATCATAACAGCTTTAAAATCCATTTAAAATGAATTCATTTCTGAACAAACATGAACCATTCCTTAATATTTAATCCAAGTAATCTGATATTAATTTCTCTGAATATTGTGAATGACACAAAGCTTATAATTACTATATATACTACAAATAAAATATAAAGCGAGGCTTCCACCAAAAATGCTTCTGATTTTGCTTCTATTAGAAACACATTTTACATGATAATTATCATTTTAGATGATCCAAAGATCATCATCTGCCTGTCTGCACAAAGAGCCACGGGAACATTGTCACAAATTTACTGAATCACTTAATTAACACTACTGCAATCTTGCATAAGTCTTTATTCATGTCAGTGTGTTTATTTGTTTTAATGTTGCAGTGAAAAGTATCTGGAAAGATACTTGAGGTGCAGGCTTAAATTAGATTTTGAGTCCCAGATTTTCTAGGCTTGTTATTTTTGTATCCTACCGTATGATTGTGTGATATTTAAGCATCAAATCATCAGAGATTAATTTGTCATATGAACTGATCATCATCAAAACTGAATATAACCAAAATCAGTGTCAAACAGTCTGTTTCAGTGTATACTGCATCAGTGTGCAGAGCTGATGAAATTTAAAGCTGTGAGAACAAGACAAGTTGTGCACCTGTTAATGCACTGCGTTTGTAATACATTCATCCGCACTATTTAGCACTATACTATACTAATACTGCCTGGTTTACCTGTTAAATGAGAAGAATAATACAATCTACAAAAACACATCTTATAAATTTGTTACAGTAGCACTACTTTTATAATTTTACTCCTTGGATGAATCACCTCTGTGTGTATTATTCTCATTTGTAAATTACTTTGCATAAATTATCTTCTAAGTAAATGCATGTAATGCAAATTTAAAATCTCACTTTGATCTAATTTTGGTGAAAAAATGCTTTTAAGTTGCTCTTTTGGTGAAAATATGTTCTATTTAGTCTAAAATGGACAACAAGATAGTATTTGAGGTGTGTTTGAAATGATTCATAATCTGAAAGATTCAAATAGTCCAAACACAGTTTGATCCAATGAAACTGCCAGATGTTACTCAAATTTATGACTTAGGGTCAAAACCCCAGATCACTCTGAATCATTCATGAGGACACAAATGCACATTGTAATGGTAAAATTACAGGTGGTAGAGGCGTGACCTGTAATATCTATTGGTCAGATCTAATCCCAGTTTCATTCACACACACACAATTCTCCAAATCTGAGGTTTCTTACAGTCTCATTACAATCATCTTCACATTTCTCCTCAGGCTACACTGTGACTGTCATAACTGAAGGACACTGAGTATGAAAACACACACTGACATACCTGCAAGATACAATTGTCTCATATTTCCTTCCAGGGATTTTGTCTGCCCATTAACAGTGTAACAGAAGAGCAGATATGTGACACATTAGCTGTTTCCTGAACCAAAAAACGATGAAAATACATTAAAAAAAAAGCTGATTTGTACTGTACATTTGATATTGTTACATTATATATAAATTATATGTGCATTATATTGCATTATATTTGACATTATATAATTATTGTGAAATCTGTTGCATACATTTAGGATGATTTTAAATAAAGAAAAAAATAGGGAGTTTTGCTTTTTCTAAGTAATCATTCTAGTTTATATTATAATAACCTTAAATATTTTATTGTGTACGTTTTCTAGTTTTTATAAATGTTGACATGCTACATTTGTCAGAATTTCTCTATTTTGGTCTACTTTGCAATTCATTTGTAAGTTTTTAATTGCACTGATACATACAATATACAATAATACACAATTAATATTTAGTTAACTGGCAGGTCATTTTACCATTTGGAGTGTTTATATAATGTCATGACAAGCATTTATGCAAAACAGTTTTTAAAAAATTAATTTTCTCAAAAAAGATTTTTGTGGAAGAGAGCACATTCATTACACCAAACTAGTATAAGATATATGTGTGTGTGTATATATATATATATATATATGTGTGTGTGTGTGTGTGTGTTTTCTTTGAAAAGAAAAAAATACCATCACACATTTCGACAAAATTTACTTTTAAGTCATGAATAAATCTTTACATCAGGAAATGCAATTTTTGGCTTTATTTTCTGACTCACTTCAAGCCTGGTTTATCAGTTGGTCATTTGACATCATCTTTTGAGAAACATTTTTTGTCAGATTATTGCCAAATGTATAATTTGTGCTAGTGTGGTGTTCAATTTCTATCAGCAGAGCTGCTGAGGAATAATATTTGCTAAGCTTTTGTGATGGTCTGAGGGATTCTCACTGGGAACTGGCAGCAAAATTGGCATAAATAAGAAGCAATCCCTCATTAGACCAAATGAAAGAGAGAGGCAGAGAGCATGTGTGATAGGCATCTGCCTCTCTCTCCCTTTCATTCTTTCCCTGGATGGGTTAAGATGTTCCCGTGGGATTGTGAGGTTTTCCTGCTTTCCAGGATTTGTTACCACATTGGGAACAGCAATAGAAACGAAACATGTCGAGACCCCGCATGCAAACGCTAGCGCACATGCTTATTGTAAATAACCTTGGAAACAAGTCCAAACCATCACCCTGCTAGCCTTCAACACTACTATAACACGCACATGTGCCCCCTACACACACACACACCGCATCCTTAAAATCAACCCACACAGCGAAAATGATCCCCTCACCACTTCCTACCACTCACAGAAAATTTGCAAGTACTTTTGTTCCAACTTTAGAGAGCACACACACCTCTCACATGTGCAACACAAAATCTCTCACCCAGTTTCACTCTACAAGTCTTGTCTTGTTAGAGAGAATGCAAGACATACGAGAGAGAGAGAGTAAGAGGAAGAGAGACAAAAGATTTTTGGATTTTCATCACAAGTCTCAACTCTGTTTGCATTTTAAACAATTCATTTATAGAGCTCAGATAACTTAGCGTTAATGTTGTTATATTTCCTTGTAAAGAGAAAAAAAAACAGAATAGAATAGAATAGTATACATTTTTATTTAATAATACATTTAACCAACGTAGAGAAGACAAGAGAAAGTTGTAACATTTTTTGTTTTAACATCTGTACATCTTTTTTTGGCAGTACACACAGTGGGTACAGAAAGTATTCAGAATTTTTCACTCTTTGTTATATTGCAGCCATTTGCTAAAATCATTTAAGTTCATTTTTTTCCCTCATTAATGTACAC
>JAUMHE010000069.1:9909748-9941425 GCA_032359235.1 Enteromius mattozi | reverse complement strand
TTTTTCTTTTTTAATAAATCTGCAAAAATGTCAACAATTCTCTGTTTTTCTGTCAATATGGGGTGCTGTGTGTACATAAATGAGGAAAAAAAATTAACTTAAATGATTTTAGCAAATAGCTGCAATATAACAAAGAGTGAAAAATTTAAGGGGTTCTGATTCCCACTGTATATGTCAATTATATAAAAATTTGAAAGAATAATCACAATTATCTCCTACGAATAAAAGATACTAATCAAAATCAACAACTTCTCTAAGTCATAATGTCAAATATAAAAAATAAAAGCATAAAAACTTTTTTTGGTTATAAAATTAATTGTTAATGAAATAATCTTTAATAAAATATAATTTTATATGAAGAGTTTGATTAATAAAATAAAAATTAAATTAAAAATGAGTATAATATAATATAATTCAAAACGTCTTATTTTATTTTAGTTAGTTGCCAAAGCAACACTCTCACTTTCATTTAGTTTAACATGATTAACTAAAATATCTAAAATGAAATTAAAAATGATTTAAAAATTACATAGTCATATTTAAAACAAAAAGTTTATTAAGTTTAACTAAAAATAAAAATCTAAAAACAATAATAATAATAAAACTACAATAGTGTCCACTGATACTAACACTGGTTTAAAAAAATAAGTTAACAAATGTCAAGCCCTATCAACCCCTGTTTTTATACACAGTGGAGTTCAAACTGAAAATGTCTGTTGTTCACATTTTATTTATTTTTAAATGCATAAATAATATGTAATATGTAATCTATTTCAAATTTTATCTTAAGCATTTCAGTGAAATTATATTTTGAAAAAATATTCCAGAATTTAGATATTTGGTATTTCCTCCTTTAGCTTCAACATCACATGATCAATGTCATGGATTTGTTCAGTCTTATCAGTAACTTAAATATGTTAAATATTTCTTGTATATTTTTGTATATTTCTATTTGTCAATGTAATTCGATTTTCTATGTGGACCGCCGCACTGTAAGCTCTAGATGTTTTTTTTTTAACTGTTTATTTTCATGGATTCTAATTAATGACTTCCTGTACTGTATTTAATCCCGAGGAATAATGTGCTAGGAAGGGGATTATAATCTAGTGAACTCTGTGGATTAACCAGTGGAGGTGAGTCATGGAGTGAAAGAATGCAGAATGCACCTGCTCAGACACCTGCTGAAGAGACTGGGCTAAGACAAATGCCCCGTGTCATTATGGCTTTAGTACACTGTAAAACACGCCTGTAAATGAAAGGATGGGGCAAAAGAGAGAAAGGGGCCAACGTGCAAAGCGGAGGAGTTAGAAGTAAAAGGTGCTGGTTTATGCCCACAGTAACACAACAGGTTCAACCTGAACTGAATGCTAACAAAGGCTGTGATTACAAGGTGCTGAAAAAATGAAGGAAGAGACAAACAAACAGAAAGAAAATGAAACAGGGCCTTTTGTTCCGACGTGATGGCTTTTGAAAAGTCAAGGCTCATCGTGGAAAGCTCCAATTCCCCTGCGTCTGTGTGTCTGTCTGTATGTCCATCTCTACATCTGGATTAACCTCTCTTCACCAGACACACAAGATGGTTAACACCAAGTCTGCACAAACAAACCATTATTGCATTAACACTGACCTAGACAGGTGACTATTCACTCGAAAAGTCATCAAACACACACAGACAAACACACACAGAGACATTTGCTTAGCAGTTAGGACGTCACATAGATGTCTATTACAGACCTAAATCCTACTCCTAAATAATATTTTTGCAGCTTCAGAATAAAAATGAATTATGTGTTTAATTTATATAGGCCACTAACACATTTGATATACTTTGTTTTATTCAATGCTTTATTTAAAATATTTTTACGTTGTGGTGATCCAACCCTAATCCTAATATTTTTATGAACTCATGCATACTGTATACATAACTTGCTGGAAATCATCATATACACGTAAACACACTTTTACATGCACATATGACATGCAGTTGTGTAAATATAAAGGGTAAAACCATGCATGAAGTTCAAAATTCTTATTTAGCCCCTAATGGGATGCCGAAATAATGAAATGCTGAAAAAATTCTCATACCAAAAAAATAATACCTAATATTAGTAATAAAACATTACTTTTAAAATTAGTGCATTACAATATTGCGTTAGCCCCTAACTCATTTTTATGGAAAGTAATGTGTTACTTTACTTTTGAGTTACTTTTTAAGCCTGGGCAGGGTTTGTTTGTTTGTTTTCAATGTAAAAAGTTATTTTACAAATGTAAAAACCCTCACACACCAAAAGTGAATTGAATACGCCTCAGGATGAAGGAAATGTACATTCATGCATGTACAGTAGAAGGCGTACCTCAAACAAATTGCATGAAGAATATAATGCAGGAGAAGAAAGTTCAACTCTATTCAGCAATAACAAAAATGAAACAAAATGTGTCATTTACACACTGCCTTTTGAAGCTTTCATCCACCCAAAAAATAAATAAAAATAAATCAGACTGCAAGGACCTTTGCATTTAACCGTTTTCAATCTGAGGAATACTGACTGTTTTTGTGAGTGACATGCATGTTCATATTTTGTACTACAGTAACACCTCTGCATTTACTCTCGATTTCTCTCAACTTGGCAATACGAGAGATGTCAGTCAATACATGGTATTACTTTTTGCAAAAATAACTTCAGACATTTCCTTCTAAATGAAAAAGTAATGCATTTTACTGTAGTTAGTAAGAGAAGTAATCTGATTATGTATCTTGCGTTACTTGTAAAGTGTTTCCCCAACCCTGGTTACACTGCAATAATTGATGAAAAAAGATTGTATTACAGAAAAGATTATTAATTTACATTTTCAGTCTCTGCAAAATATTCTTTGAGTATTTGCACTTTAAAATCATTCTATGTGTAGCTTACATCAACGTATCCTATGGTGTGACATCAAAAATGTGAGCAAAAAAACATTTTGAAGAAAAACTTATCTCATGCTATTTGCAACAACTCTAAGAACGAAAACACATTTTTCTCATGTTATTTGTATGTTACTTTTTTTTTCTCCACATTTTTGCAATAACACATCATAGGGAACAGTACAATTTTTATTTGTCAACCACCCCTTTCTATTCACACACATACAGTATATGCCAAAAAAATTATGATTCCTGGAATCTTTACAAATTTAGCCAGCGGAAAATTCTAGATATTATTTAATTTTAACACTGCAAGTCATGGATATTTTACACATGCATGAGTAGCATGACTAATGAGTATTTCTACAATCAAAAACATCCAATCAAACACAATTCCTCAAAGTATTTTAGCAGAATAACATGCAACGATAAGGCATATTCATATCCAGTAGGTGAATTATTATGCACATCATGTTTCAGCAGACGTTATTATATTTGATATCTGCGTTGACATGCAGCATCCTTTTACCAAAATAAAATGAATGTGAAGAGCTGCACTGTGGTATCCACGAATGAATGGGTCACAGGGTCTTATACAGTCATACCGTGCTCAATTACAACATTACCTTTGATTATCCATCACCTAATTATTTGTATGCATAAGGCTCTGCAAAACCTTAACATTCTTGCCATGAGAACATTTTAATTAGTGTTTCTAAGGCAAATGTTATGACACACGATGAAGGTATGGTTACGCCCTGTTATTTTCTAATGACTGTCATTCTGATTAAACGAGTCACAGCTACGTTATGCTTCAGTTCTCCCTCATGGCTGCGCTCACATTTGGACTGAGGTGTCATTGTCATTGTTGTCTCTTGGATCAATGTTTAAATACCTCTGAGTGCGTACCGAAGCAAGTTTAAACTTGTGGAGGTTTTAGGAAAAGCCTGCCTTACCACAACCCTCTAACGAACCTTCATTCCATTGCAAAAAAATCAGGTATCGCCAGAAACTCGCTTCCGGAGTAAAATGTGAAGGCCAAAAATAGTGACACAGAGCAGCTAGCTTCGTTTTCATCATCGCTGCTGCAAACGCTAACGTTCATGCATTCTTGACTAATGAAAAAGGACTGAGTTTATTTGCTATTTCAAAAACCCGTTTGTCAGGGAAGTTTTCATTACCTTTGGTCTGTAACTAACGTTTTCACGCTGGAGGGGATTTTAAAGACACCCACCCACATATGACAAGACAGAAGAAGTGAGATGAAAAAAGAAGATGAATTTTAAGTCTGGAGGTGAGAGTCTGTGTTGAACCGCTCAGCTGTGACTAACTCATTTGCATGGCCCCATAATGTCTATGATGAATAATTATCTATTTCAAATCATTTATATTTAAACAAAGAAATAAATAGAACTAAAAGCAAATAATATAAAAATAAAAACAATAAAATTAAATATTAGAATTATATAAAGCGTACTGATGGCCTGCTAAAGTCTTGTTTCATGTGGGCGTTTTAAATCAAGGTGTGTCATATAAAGACACTGAAAGAAATAGTTCACACACAAATGCAAGTTTGCTGACAAATTACTCATCCTCAGGCCTCAGATGTAGATGAGGGTTTTTTCTCTTTATCTGAACAAATTTGGAGAAATTTAGCATTACGACACTTATTCACCAATGGCTCCTCTGCAGTGAATGGGTGCCGTCAGAATGAGAGCTGATAAAAAGTTTGCAATAATCCACTAATAATTCATACAACTCCAGTCCATCAATTAACACCTTATGCACCCCTTTTTTCTGCCACGTCACAGTTTTGAAATGTAAAAAAATCCAACGGCACACCACTATGCATTAAAAAAAAATAAATAAATAAAGGGGAAAAGTTTGGTATTTTGGCTTTACATATGATCAGACACTTGCACTTTATTTCTAAAAAAAAAATCATACTAAAATGGAGTTAACAAGGTTTTTTGATGACCGAATGACCACATCTGAGGCAGTAAATAGCATAACGTTTTCATCAGTTTGCAGGTGATAAAGCTTATTCTAAATGGTCTCTTGTTGTTCAATGCATTTGGCCAAAATCTCACAATATAAGGATATTTAAAACATAATATGGCTACGACTAACGTTAGACAGAACATGCCAAGACTCTTCTCTACTTGTTAAAACACAAAACATTAATGTTAGCTTTTATAGACAGCATTTCTTGACTGATTTCTTGACTGATATAAACACATATATAACAGAAATACAGGAAAATAAAGAAACATAATACTCAAACATATAACATAGTTTTCAGTTTCAGTTGTAATTGTTTTGTAAAAGCTTTTCTGTTGTAAACTTAAGTGAAATTGGATCAGCCAGCATGACATGAAAAGAAACCCATTACATTTAAGTTGTTGTCTTGCTGAATTTTAAATGACAGGCTGTAAAGAAAGACTGAAGTGCTATTGAAGTATGAGCCTGCAGGTAGCATGAATAAAGGTAGAGATGTAAAAATGCCTGACTTATTAGAGGGATGAAATGCCACCAACTGGTCTCTCAGCTAGTCTGAATAACCCCCTGAGTGTGCGCACACACACACACAGTATCATAATGGCATAAGAAGGATCACAGGGCCATAAAAACACACAAAGAATTATAAGACACTGTGCCCTATATAATATGTCTAGTGAGATTCAAGTTCTTTTTTTTATGCTATGTTTACTCTGCTGCTTGATGCTTATCTGTAGGCTGTCTGTGCTGTGGAAATTCTCACTGATAATGAGTCTGAGGAATTCAATAGCGACAATCAGGAAGACCTGTTACAATGTGTGCATTATGAAATTTTATATTTTTCGTTGTTAAAGTGGGTGAAAGAAAGGTTAATTTAGTATTAACATTAAGATTGCATGAACAATTGCATGTATTCTGGCTTGTTTCAGTACAACAAAGAAAAATGATTAAGTATTATATACCAGACCAGTGGAATACATTTTATGCAAACTTTAAAAGACTTTCAGGAGACTTTATGGGGTTATGAGATATGTTTAATAAGATGAATAAGAATTTTTCAGAATTTGCTAGGGGAGAGTAAAAATAGTACAAGAAAAAATGGTTCTGGAGATGCTAGATGAGAAATGTGTTAATATTTAAAGCTTGGACTTTTATAATCTGAGCACATTGCTAAAGATACACGAGAGACCTTTTTAGGAGAAAAATAAGAGAAGCATGAGACCTAAACTCCATTTAATCTGACTGATGTCCAAAAAAATATTTTTTTGTCTTTCCTGTGAAATGCACTGTAGTAACTCCAAACCCATTTTCTTTCTTCATGTGTAACACAAAAAGAAAATTGCACTGTTTTTTCTGTTTGTTTCCAAGAAACTATAGTTGTTACCTATACTGAAAACTAATAAAATCATATCATTTCATTATTTAGAGAGCTTTTATTTAGAGAGCTTAAAAAAAAAAGTATGTAAAGTATGTTTTCATTTTTAAGGTGTGATCTGGATGTTCTTCATGTAAACTAAAACAAACTACAGAAAAAAATGTTGTGGTTAAAAGGAATGTTTTAAAGAATTCTTTTTCAGAAAATATACACTTGCAACAAAACCCCACCTGAAGATTACATACATTCGACCTGTTTAGTTAATATATATGGCTTTTTAAATCTAATGTATACTGTAGTCCTGCCATTGTCTCCTATAAATATTGTTGCCTCTTATGACAAAATTGCTTCATGCTCCTTATTTGTAAATTGCTTTGGATAAAAAATTCTGGTAAATGACTAAATATAAATACAATAAACAAGTAATAATTGGAATGAATAATAAACTAATTAATACATAAATTAAGGTGAAAATAACGGAAGAGTAATTGCACTAATCAGGCAGTGCATCTCACGGTGTGATTAATAAAATAATTTGTGAGTCAACAATTATTATGCAGGCTCAAGCCCAAAATTACAGTAGTAACATGTCTATAGGTAGAATAATAGAGTTTCAGGAAGTGAAAATATAATTTTCTGGTATTTCCCAAGTACATCAAAAGGTAAAGAGGAATTACAGCTTGCACAATTGTCCTGGAAGTCTTTTTTTTTTTTTTTTTTTTTTGAATATATTTGGAGTGTGCTTTGAGAAGTGATTTCCTGTCCCAGAGATTTTTTTTGACAGTATCAGGCATAAACTATTTTCTGGTATATTATACTTACATAATACCAGTGCAAAGAAAATGTATGTACATGACAAATTGTACAAAACTCAACTGCAATGTCTTCACTTGAACTGTTTAATGCATTGAAAACATAAGCTAAAGCTTCTGTTACACTTTAACTTTTCTAAGAAAGTTGAAATTGAAAGAGGCCATACTAAAAATGAAACTTAAGAGTAAGTTACACTATTCTGCTGCTCCTGAGGACAGACCTTAAGGAAAAGAATGTTCCTTTTTTCCGGGTGTCAGTGCAAGGGGCGTAATTTACCACAGAGATAGAAGCATTATCAATCATTCATAATTAGCGTTGGAAACATCACGGCAGGGAATCTTGGTGCTCTGCAACTGTCTGATGCATCTAGAGGCTACTGTGGCATCTCTCCAATGTTTTGTAGAATTCTTGTGCTTATTATGAAACTTTTGATATTCAGATCTTGCCTCAAGTCAAATTATCATTCCTGATATATTCCATGGAACTAGGAGAAGAAATCTGACACCTTGCTGTTTGCCAGAGTCTCCTATTTTTTAACAGGTTTTTTATTGCCAAATAATACATTTTTAAAAAACTACAGGTTTATAATTATTTTTTAATTTATTTATTTATATTTATGCTAAATGTAATTCAAATTATTGTTAGGTAAAATGTCTTGCTGTTTATTTCCAGTCCATTTGAGCTGATATCCAGACTAATCAATCATATGTCTCTGGACATTTTGCATACTGCTCAGGAGTTAAAAATAATCCTGGTACTTTACACTGGATTATCTGAAGGTTCACCTTCCAAAGATCTTTCACACTCAATGACATCTGAACATGCGAAACAGTGATGACACATTTCTAATAACATCAGTAACTATTACAACATGGGTGTACCTAAAAAAAAAAAAAAAAAAAAATGAAATGACTATAGTTTCTTTTATCCTTGACAAAATGGTGAAAGGTCACAGATTTGTTTCATGTCATTCACACCATAACCTGTTTACATTTACTCATTGTCACAGTGTTTTATCTGTCACTGGCAGGTGAAAAAAAAAGTTGGAATACACCTCACCTACAGGAATTAGTGGACCCTAAAACGACAGGAATGGTTTGTGCGTCATTTCAGCTGTGCCATTGTTCCTAGCTCTGGGATATGATAATGGAAAATTGCAAAATATCAGTGTTGGAACATTGTATTACTCAAGGTGAAGTCACAACTGCTTTTAGGCAGAATCTTCTGGTCGTAATATAAACATCTTGTTGTGTGTATGTAGGTCATTACTCTTAATTAACTAAATCAGGTCTGGATCTCAGGGGGTCTGGTATAAGGATGTAAATAAACAATCAAAACTGGGTCCCCAAAAGTGAACCTTTATTAACAGATATATTGATGACTCTGGACTATAACGGTTTTGGCCCAGATGTGGTATTAGTTTGGTCTGGGTGTAGGTCTTGAGAAAGTCGCACCTTAACTCCAGCTGTGCTTTCTAGAGGTAACTCACATAAAGCCGTGTAGCCAAAAATATTCGTTTTCTGCTATGCTGTGTGGTACAACAGCAGAGTCGAACCATGACAAGCCTTTGAAAACATTTTTTACGAAGATGCACTTGTGCCACCTGCTGTCGAAAACCGATTCCCAGTGCAGAACACACCACTTTTTAGGCTATTGTGTAAGATAACAGTAAGCATATTATAGCAAATTATATTATTTGGCAGATGTTACAGTATTTGAACATTATTTTAAATTCCAATTTTCAATTTATTTTTAATGTGCATATTACAACAATGCGGCTTCCATACTATGACCATTACAGTAAAACTCGTCAAAACAATAAAACAATGTTATTTTGGATTTACTTGTTCTCCGTTATACAGAACTTTCTTTTTTATTTTATTTTATTATTATTTATTTTATTTTAGTTTTTTTTTTTTTTTTTGCATAGAACGAGGTCCTCATCACAACCCTCAAATTCGACGTCACACAGAAACTGTGTACTACGTCACATGTCACTTGACAGGTGTACCCGGAAAGAACGATTTTTCGAAAATGGCGATCCTCCACAGTCGCTGCCAAAACAGAGGAAAGTAGAGCTAACTTTCGTCCCAGTGCCGACTGGACCGAGCTGTGAGGCGGGCTCGGTGATGCTCGGAATGTCGTCTGATTTAAGGATGAACGGCGTGAGGATGGCACGAGAGGACGGTGTGACGGCAGACTCTTACACCGTGAGTTTATGACGTGATGTTTGTAGTAAAAATCAAACTACAAATACAAACCGAAACTCTTTTTTACGAGTTTACAAAAAACTGATCTTGAAATAACTAGTATGTTTTTTTAAAACTGGCTCTAGGTTCCCTGTTATCTAATTTAGTTCCAGTTATATATTGTTTTACATACACATGTACCGGAAGGTCTTGTTAAAGTAAACATCTATACATTTTAACATGACTTTCCGGATGTTTGCGTGATGATTTTCGTGTCCAGTGTTTTGTTTTTATGCACACTAAATGCTATAAACAATTATCCTGTCCATGCGTGACACTTCTAAGTTGTATTTTTATGATCTATGCACAGGAAAACCTCATTGGAACATTGTTAGCTATCTTTGGAAACCTGCTAGTCAGCATCTCAGTCAGCATTCAGGTAAGTGTGTATTTGCAGCCTGCATTTCTAATTGCATTGTAATTCAGGGTCAGGGTGTGTTCAGGTTACACCCTGTCAGGTGAAAGTCAGCCGCTTTTATTTACTTCTCAACATCTTGTTTTATAACCCAGCTGTTGTTTGTTACAGTATCTAAGGGAGTGGGTTTAATAAGAATGTGTAAAAAGGCAAACAAACGTCATCATGATTGATGTTTTCTTTTCCAGAAACAAGGTCATGTGACGCTGGCAGGAAATAAAGACCCGAGGCAGTACTACTACACTAAGACCTGGTGGTCTGGCCTGATGCTGATGGTTCTGGGGGAGGGCGCCCTGTTTGTATCTTACGCATTTGCACCGCTCTCTCTTATAGCACCGCTTAATGCTGTGTCTGTTATATGTAGGTATTCAAAATCTCACTTCCATTTTACTCTTTCACATATGTGACCATGGACCACAAAACCAGTCATAAGGGTCAATTTTTCTCAAATTGAAACCTCTGAAACCTGAATAAATAAGACATACATCCATTGATTTTTGGCTGAGATACAACTATTTGAATTTCTGGAATCTGATGGTGCAAAAAAATCGAAATATTGAGAAAATCAACCTTAAAATTAATTCCTTAGCAATGCATATTGCTAATAAAAAATGAAGCTTTGATATATTTATGATAGGAAATGTACTAAATATCTTCATGAAACATAATCTTTACTTAACATCCTAAAGAGTTTTGACATAACAGAAAAATTTTGACCCATACAGTTATTGTTGGCTATTTCTACTATAAATATACCCATGCAACTTTATGACTGGTTCTGTGTTCCAGGGTCACACATATAAAATTCATATTTTAGTAATATCATATGTAATACTGACTGTTCTATTAGTAGTATGATACTAGTATAGTTTTATTAATATTTTGAATTATTTTTCAGTTTAATTTTTGTTAGAATTTTGTATATTTTCGACTCTTTTATTTACATTTTTTCTTTAAATGTCTGTGTAGTTTTTATACATTTTTCATTTTAATATATGAAGTAAAATTTAATGAAAATGAGAAATGTTTCTTTAGCAATTAGCTGAAATAAGGTTTTTTGTTATATTTTATTTTATTTCATTTCAAGTAACAACCAGTGGTTATTTTGATTTTCACAGCAAGCTCCATCTTGGGTTTCCTGTTTTTGCGGGACAAGTGGAAGGCACAGGAATTCTTGAGTGAGTTCTGCTTCTCCTCCTCAGCAAGTAAAAAGCAATATTACAGAATTCTGATAAATTATACTGGTTGCCTTTAGTTGCATAACTCACAACATAATGCTGGCTTTGATGTGCCAGCTGTATTTTCTCAGCTCTTTATTCAAAAGATTGAGGCCATGAGTTGCTAAGCAACAAGTAACTACTTGCTAATATATTGTATTAGTAATATAATAAGTGAAATGCAGAGCAGTGTAACATCCTTATACTTGTCTTTGTAGAACGCTACATCTTAACTTTCCTGGGCTGTGCCTTGACGGCAGGCGGTACTTACCTCTTTGTGACGTTTGGACCGAACTCTCACGAGAAGCTGAATGCGGAAAACATAGTAAAACATGTTATCGGCTGGCCCTTCCTCTTATACTTGGTAATACACACCCTCCTTATGTTTTAGAAAGTTTTTGTATGTTTCCAAATTTTAAATGGCAAATTTCAAACCAAATTTATTTGACAAAGGTTATCATTTTATTTTACAGTGTACACTATTTTTGATATGTAGAAATATAATTTGTTTTAATGACTGAATTCAATTTATTTAAACAGATAATTTTGGATTGTTTTTTTTTCCAGCTTCTGGGGATCATTACATTTTGTCTGGTGCTGTATTTCTATAAACAGCGGAATGCTAACTACCTCGTCCTGATTCTGCTGCTGGTGGCACTACTTGGTAGGACAATAACTTTTCATTTGTTGTCTGTAGAGCCCATTATGTGCATGCAGTATTACTCAGAGTACTTTTTTCTCTTGACCTTTGCCCTTGCCCTTTTAGGTTCAGTGACTGTAATCACAGTGAAGGCGGTTTCAGGAATGATTGTACTCAGCATCTTGGGTCCTCTACAGCTGTCCTATCCCATTTTCTATGTCATGTTCGTCTGCATGGTGGCAACTATTGTCTTTCAAGCATCGTAAGTTCTGCTGTTTTTTGTTTTGATCTGTTGTAGGACAGTGAGCTTGAAGTGGAATGCTGTATGTTTTTATCTGACCTGTCTTTCTTTATTAGATTTTTAGCACAGGCGTCTCACCTGTATGATTCCTCTCTCATCGCCTGTGTGAATTACATTTTCTGCACAACATTTGCAATTGTGGCAGGTAGGACTAAGTCAGTTCTCTATCTCTGTCTCTAATAAGACAACAGGGTTGTCTTCATTTTGTATCAGTGGTCTCATTCTCATTCTGTTTCTTTTAAAACAGGGGCCATATTTTATCAGGAGTTTAACCACGAAGATGTTCTGCACATATGCATGTTTCTTTTGGGGTAGGTTTTATCTAAGTACAAACACTACCGTTAAACAGTTTGGGTGAGATGAGGTAAAAAGAAAAATGTTGTAGAAAGATGTCACTCATGTTCACTAAGGCTGCATTTATTTGATCAAAAATACAGTAAAACTATAATATTGTGAAATATTTTAATGTTTTAAATGTATTTTAGGATGTAATTTATTCCTGTTATAGGAAAACTGAAAGTCTTCAGTGTCACATGATCCTTCAGAAATCATTCTAATATGATTTGGTGCTCAAGAAACGTTGCTTACAGTGTACTTTTGATCAATGTAATGCATCCTTTGAATGGCAGTATATGACATCTACAAAATTTAATAATTTGTAAAAAATTATGAATTATGAAAAAAAATAATATTTATATTCATTGACAGCCCTCAGTGCTCACTGTACTGCTTCTATGTGACTATTATATAATACTGTACTCTGTGGATACTCTGTAACACATCTGTGTGAGGAAGAGAACTATTTGGCCATGAAATTCCACACAAGTTTGTTTTCTTAGCTGTAGCAGTGACTAACAGACTAGCAGAGAGGCCCTTGGAATCTAGGATTTGTTAGCTTGTGTCTTTTTAATATTCCTGCAGGTGTGCTATATGCTTTCTTGGAGTGTTCCTGATCACTAAAAACAAGAGGAACGCCAAAGCCTTTGAGCCATATGTCACTATGGACATGGCAAAAGGTATGATTTGTCATTTTTGTCATCAAACAAATCAATTAATCATGCTATTAAACATTGCTTGTCTTTTCTGTCAACACAGGCATTCCAACCATCCACAACAAAGGCTGGGCTGTGCAGCCCGATTATAACGGCTCTTTTTCATACGGAGCACTGGAGAACAATGACAGTGTGGCTCCTGTGACTCTACCAGTGGACCAAGAGCTGTCTGTCTCTCCCAGTCCTGTTAGCCCGTACCAACCATCAGAACTGAAAAAAGACTGAAAATGCGGAAATGTGTCTGAAGTGCAATTAAGACTGATTTTACTTGAGAAATGCTACTGTGTGTTGAAGCATTACTGATTTGCTTATTCACAGCACTTCTAGAGCACAGTTCCAGAATATTGGGTCATTCTCAAACTTTTTCTCGTCTCATCCTGAGCCGGGAAACCAAGCTAAAAGAGACTTACTGTGTGGTAGAATGCAAATAAGATCTTTAATTGGTGGCGTTGATTTTAACCTGAGGTACTGGTATTCTGTATTCATACGTGTGCTGACTGACATCATGATTACTCCCGGTCTCCTATCAAAGTTGCAAAAAGCTAATAATATTAACCTGAAGGCCTAAAAATACCTCAGAAAATTTGGATTCTGCTACTGCTTTGTACCAGAGATACTACAGCCAGTCCAGCTTTATCAACCAAAGGCCAAAGACTAATGTAGATTGCGCAATTCCTGACTATATTTGGTACTGGCTCAAATTACTGTATTCTCAAACTAATAAGCACTGTTCTCTCATTTTCCATTCCTATGTCTTCAGGACTGAATGTCTGCTGTGCCTGCTATTTATTCTCTCTTCTTGTCTGAAGCATACCAAATAGACATTTCTATACAAATCTGCATGTTTGTAGGAACTGCATTGGATATCGAAACGCTGCTGGTGGTTGAAATATACAGAGGCCTTCTGTAACACTGGCAGATATTTTACCATAAATACCATTGCTTAGCATAATGTGGTAAAATATTTTGTTGTTGTTTTGGTGTCTTTTAACACAAATAATCATTAATTCTGTATTTTATTACACCATTGACAGACACCCTTGCTGAAAAATAATGGCAAACTTGACTGGTTATGTTTAAGTGCAATTATTGTGATGACAGCTAATGTTAAGGAATTTTATTTTATTTTTATTTTTTTACTTAATGTTGTTCATGTTATTACAACCATTCCACAAGGACAATCAGTATGCCTTTAATCAAAATAAATAACATAAAAAGACTAAGCTTCAATCAGCGTTCTGTTGTTAGTTAGCACAGTGGTACAAATCCTGTTGAACCAATAATACACACCATATAATAACTTCCTGTTTTGATCTGTACTAAACATTGTCTACACTAAAACAATGTTTAAACGTGGTGTTTAAAGCTGATCAATGCATTAAAGCCTTGAATCTCAGCCATATTGCTGTGGATTTCTGTATAATTGTAGTATCACAACTACAGACTTCAGTTTGAATTTGCAAAACAACCTTTTCTGTATTTAAGAATATTGTTGTTTCAGTTGTTGTCTGTGTATCATCAAGGACCATATCTTAAGGAGCCATATATGTACAGTACAAGTCAAGATAACAGCAGGCGGTCAAATTAATTATTAGTGGTCTCGACAGCCGGTGAACACATCTTTATATTATATACTCCTCATATTATACACAGATACTGTAATGACCATTTTGATATACCGCTATATGAAGGAAGCAGTTAAATTGTTTCAGTTTTTTAATTACAAACGTTCAAAGTGAGTCAATTCGTGTAAAAATGAATATGTCAAAGATAATCCATAACGTATTTTGATGTGATACACCAGACAGGGCAGGTCGAGTCCGCTGTCACACGTCATCAATCCCTGCTGTCAATCTTCCGCGAACTCGAATCCCATTGGCTGATTATGAGATAAAGATGAATATCATTGGTCATCCCTCACTGTCACTTGTCGTTTTGATAGCATACGACGAATTTACTGTTTATACAAAAATACGCATTTCTAGTAGAGATTAGTACTATTACATTATTGTATGAAAGTTTATGTACCTCGGATTTTTAAAGTGAATGGACTCTTGCCAGGGCATCGATTTCGAATCAGTTGCAGAGATAACTGGTAAGTCATCTTATAAAACTTACATTATCATGCTATCATATCTGACTCTGATGGACTTGCTTTGAAATTTACGTCAAATAAAAGTGGCAGAACTAATAGACTAACATAGATGTGTACTGCCATTATGTTGCCAATGTCATCTTGATAGTTTAAGCGTGCTAATCGGTTTGTTATGAAATGTATAGCAGCAGCGATTTTTTTAAAAACCAGAAATATGAATTATATGTACATTATTATTTTTTATCGTCATGAATATACATTCAGGACCACGCATATTTGCATCCGCTCCTGGTTAGCGAACACACTTTCTATTTTAGAGACGCTTATAATAAGATTACACCCATAATGTACACACACTGTACTCGTGTAAAAGCCTCTAGATGGCGCTGTAACACACAGAGAGACATCTGATGAAAGTTCAGCCCCTCAAATCTAATGTATTGTCATTTTAAATATTTGCCATTGTCCTTCAAACCACTAGGTTTTACCCATTTGTCAGCAAGAATAACCCACATGCTTAAAATTGAAATATATATAGAGCAGTCTTTTCCACTATCAACAAGTAAACAATACTGTAATGTTTTTAATTAGATTATGTATTGTTTGGTATTATTCTCCTATGCGTTTTTTAAGGCATTGTTTAAAAATAATACAATGTAATTTTTGTATATTTAATGTATCACCACAAACTGTTGTTTGACTCATAGTCTTCCTGTTAGATTATTAGTCATCAGATCTTTAGTAAACACTGCAAGTGTGTTGACGTAGAAACCAGCTCACTCATAGATCACTGGAAATTCTGTTTTTATGGCATTTTTATTTAGTATTTAAATGTTTATGGACTTCATATTTCTAATAATAATAACAATAGGCTTTTGTGTTAATCAGGGACAGTATATACAAATGATGGATGTATAATAAAGCGTTACATTGAAATGTCTAAAAAAAAGAAAATATATATATATAAAATGTTTCTATAATTTCAGCCTTTCTGAGCAATGAACGACACTTTTTGGCCACCTGGTGGTGATATTGTAAATGGGTTTCACATTTCCACAACATATAATGTCATTCACTATTATTTTAACTTATTTTTGACCTGTTTTTCTTTCTTTTTTGTCACATAATAATTTGTTTGGATGCCACGAGTCAGTTTTAATGACTGCAAAAATAAATAAAGGACCCCCCCCCCCGTCAGTTCGAGCACCAGTTTTACCTATACTGAAAAACAAACCAATTTTTTTAACGTATATCCTTGATTACCTTAACATTTCAATCGATTTGTGTCATTTTTTGTAATGCTGTCTTCTGGCAGGGCAGTGGAATGATGCGTGAGGGTGGGAAATTGTGGAGCAACAGCTCAGAGGGTCACAGCAGTGATCCCGAAGAGGATGATGAAGAAGAGATGGCGTTTGGCGAGACTGATGAAGACTCTGAAGAGATGATGGACTTGAGTGATCTCCCTACAGCTCTGTTTGCCTGCAGCGTGCATGAGGCTGTGTTCGAGGAGGACAGGCAGAGGGTAAGAACTAATATTTTTAAAATCTCTTTCTGTTCCCAGTTGCATAGTTAAAAATGATAAGCACTCGTATCTGCTTGTATAATGGTTTACCCAAAAATGAAAATTCTGTTACCATTTACCTGAAAAGTGTCTCAGCCGCACTTTGAATGTCACTGTAGTTTTGGGCCTCACTGACATTGTACGGGCAAAACCAGTCCCTACAATGAAAGAAAATTCATAAGGTTTAAAACAGTGTTCATTTTTGAGTGAACTGTTCCTTTAAGGGTCTATCTGAGCTTGAGCTGAGGCATTGTGGGATGAAAGGCTTTCTCTTCTCTACAACACACTCAGTTCCTCAGGCCTTGAGTGCTTGCTAGGTCTCTTTATCTTTTTCAGCAAACTCTAGTTTTCCAAATCGGGCATGTTCAAAGCTAATGGAGGTCTTGTGAGCAGTACATTTTAACCTACATTCTGAAGCCAGCACTTTAAGGCCCAGAGGACAACATCTGACGTTCACACTGCGTTTCCTCAGCATTCATGGAATATTTTTGCTGCCTGTTGAAGCTGTAACCTCTTACCTGAGGAGCGGCAGGGACTGAGAAGAGCTTTTACTTCCCCTGTGCTAGAAGAGATAAGCAGAGATGTGATTTCTCTGCAGAGAGAGAGAGAGAGAGAAACACAGAGTCACTCAGGTCACTGGCTGAAAATAGAGCATACCTGCTTCCTTCTGAAAACCTCTTGTGCTTCTCTGAAAACATTAAACATGAATATGTAATTGTTGTATTGGGAACACAAATGAAGCAGTAGAACTAAAACCTGTTTCCTTATTTTCAGCTTGGTCTCTTCTTGTTCTTCTTTAAGGCATCATATGCATCTTTAATTATTTTTTCCCTGAGGTCCACTTTTAATATTAGTCAGGGTTTTTATTTTTCGGTATAGTTTGTTAGCCTGCTTCTTTCATTATGTCGTGACATAAGAGGTGAGCTGTACAAATGTGAAGGTCAACCCGAAAAGATATGGGACCAACGTTTTTTTTTTGTTTTTGAGACCTGAAATTCAAGAATTTGAACATTCCTTTTCCACAAATTAGTCTCTTTTGCTCACCAAAGCTGAATTTATCTGACCAAAATACAGCAAAAACAGTAATAATGTGAAATGTTATTACAATTAGAAATATCATAACTGTTTTCTATTTGAATATGTTTTTAAATATGTAATTTATTTCTGTGATGGCAAAGTTCAGCAGGAATTCAGTTATTTCATTATCCCAATTTGCTGCTCTATAAACATTTGTTATTATCACAGTTTAACAGAACAGCATTTATTTGAAATATGAATCTTTGTAACAATATAAATGTCTTTACTGTCACTTACGATTAATTTAATGCATTCCTGCTAAAAAAAGTATTAATTTCTTTTAAAAAAATCGTACAAACCCAAAACAGTAAGTCAACATGTATTTATTTATTCATATTTATTTATTCTATTACTGTCAAACATTAAAAGTGATTAATCGCATCCAAAATAAATGTTTTGGGTTTTTTTACATAATATATGTGTATACTGTGCATTTTTTATCCCTATATATAAATACAAACCCATGCATGTGTATGTTTAAGGAAAATGGTATGTTTATATATTAAATATATTTATATAAAATATAAGAATATGAATATATAAATGTATAAACGTAAATATTTTCCAAATTTACACTGTATGTGTGTTTATTTACAGTATGTAATATGCACAGTACACATACTTATATAATGTAAACAAACACTTTTATTTTCGATGCAATTAATCGCGATTAATTGTTTGACAGCACTAATTTTAGATTTTGCCCCATGCAGAAGCTTGCTTCTAGCTCATGTTCACATCCAGACTTCGAAAATGGCACATTCAAAAGAATTTTGTGTAAAAATGTAAAGGCCTTTTTTAATTCAATTTTTTTTTTTTTCTTAATCTCTTTAATACTTCTGGCTTTTAAATGGTAGTATAAATAAATGACCATTAGCATATATTCTGTTAAGATTCCTATTAGGTTGCCACACAAACCTCCCTTCAACATTCTTGGAATGTTAGTACAGGTTACAAATATAGACTCTAAAGAATAAATAAAGACATGTTTCTAGAATGTTAGGAAGTGGTTCTTTAAAAAAAAACAACCAAACAGGAACCATATACTTATGTGTATTCCAAGTAATGGTCTTTTTTCACAGCCATTTGTTAAGTTCATATGTTTTCATTGCTTTTCAGAATAATTCAGTTTTTAATGACATGATCACTTTGTAAGTTCAGCAGGCTGGTAATATTGCTTCACACTACTATGCATTCATGACCTGTTAATGAGTACAGCTGAGGCTTGGAAAACATTGCAGAGTGTTTGCTATCAGTACCAGTAAGAGCATAACTTACATCTCTGTTATTGTGTGTGTGTGTGTGTGTGCTTTATCACTGTGAATGTTGGTGCAGTTTGTGTGTTTGAGTAAATTTGGGTCATCATCCTGAGGGTAAAAAAGATGGATATAACAGTGAGGGCTAGAGGTTACCCATAATGCCTTTCACTCCCTGACCCTGCGTACTGCCCTGTCTTGTACTAATGAGTGCAGTTATCCAGAGCATCCATGAAAGTGCTGCGAGTGACAGTGAAATGGTATTTTGACAATCACTTTGTAACATTTATCTTGAGACGGCCATTCAAAATCACATGTTTGTCCTGTCAAAACACCAAACCGTTGAAGTGAATGTATTGTACGCATCCCTGAGGACTAAAAAAGGCTCTGTTTGAAAAACACAGATATGCTCTTACATTTCTGCTCTTGAGACACACTGAGTGTGATTTGTGTCTTTGGGTGGAGCTGGGAGCATCTTTGTGGGCAAACAGCTGGCCTTTATTTCTGCTTCAGAAACTGGAGCTCTCACAACCCCCCCAACCCTGAAAATTTCATTTACTTTGTGTGAGTGGCACGAGAGAAGCTCTCTTTCCCTCCTTGCCTTTCGCTCTCTGACACACATGCACACACACACAAACAAATACACACTTCATAAGTCTTTCATTTGGTTGTGTCTGGCAGCCTGGCGATGTTGTTTCATTAAGACTGTTGACCTGCTTTGGTGGCACGTGCCTCGACCCCTCCTCCCCACTCTGAGCTGTATCAGGGTCAAAGTCCTGTCTGCCTGCCCCAGCGCTGAGACACTTCAGATAGGAGAAACAGATAGGAAACAGTGGATCTGAGCCATGTATCCTTAGATTAGAGTCTATAAATAGTCCCTTTATAAACTCACCAAAGAGATCAGGCTGTTGGGAATGATGGATTTGATGTGTGATATGTAAAGGATAATTTACATTCAACAGTCACACTGAATCACCCTGGGGTTTGTGATTATCTTATGCTCACCAGGGCTGCATTTAAAATACAGTTAAAGCAATAATATTGTGAAGTATTATTGCAATTTAAAATAACTGATTTCTGTTTTAATATATTTTAAAATGTAATTTATTCATGTTATACTGAGGGTGAATTTTCAACGCGCCACATAAATCTTCAGATTTGCTGCTCAGGAAACATTTCGGTAACACTTTCTAAGCCCGTATTTATAATCCATTATAAGGGTATTCGTAAGGCATTATAATGAATAATGCGTAATGCATTAGAAGTAACTTTATAATATGTTGCATCATCTCATGAATATTCATAAGAACTGTTGAATATTTACTTATTTGTGGTTATAGCTTTTAAGAGTATTCATTGAGAGGCTTCATTGAAAGTGTTTCCAACATTTCAATGTTGTGCTGCTTATTTTTATTATTATTATTATTGTGTGTGTGGAAGCCATTATACATTTGTTTCAGGATTTTTTCTGTAAATTACAGCTAATACAGTAATCACCCCAGTGTTTGTTCCATGTTAGAAAACACATTTTGCTTTTGCTATGCATGTTGTCTTCTTCTTTTTTTTAATCATGTTAATAGCTTTATGTATTTGTTAAACTATTTAACATAGTTTAATTGCTATGTTAAATTAATTTTGTGTAATAAAAAAATTTGCTACGGAGTTGGGTCAGTATTTGATGTCCAATGTAAAATCTGGGTCCTGAAGCAAAGCCACGTCCTTAAATGACACAACCACACATTATTTATTATATAATAAGGGCATAAATAGATATACTGCATTGCTCATTTCAGTGCTGTGGTGAGCAGTCCATAGACCTGCTGCTGACCCGTGAATGAAAAAGAATTGCGATGAGGATAATGAGAATATTATGCTGTTATTATTCAGGACAGGTTGTGGCTCATTTACATAGGTGACATTTTGGTGTTGTGTATAAACAAGTTCCACAGGGAAAAACATAGAAGCTGCAATAGATCTAACTCAGTGATTTCTAAATGCACAATACCTTACCTCTGCAGTGCACTGAAAATACTGCATCTGATCTGTTTTGTATTATGTTTTTAGCTTTATTTTCCACATGCTGTTTTTTTTTCATTTATTATTTTTCTTTTCAATTATCTTTTTTTCTGTTGATATCTCAGCTTGTCTGTCATATTAACGGCCTGACTTGCAGCTTTTCTTTATCTCTGTCTCTTCTTCACCTCATATCTGCTGCATCACCTTCTACTCCTCTATAGCTGCCTGCACTCTCCTGCACCTGAACTCTCTCTCTCTATCTCTCTCATGTCTTTCTGAATCTCTCTCTCTCATTCTTCTCTTTGTGATATAAATAGCTTGCCCTAGTTTGTGATAGCTGCAGTGGTGCCAGGGGCTGGTACGGCATGGTACGTACACGAGCGAGGTAGACTGGCACTCTTTACACATGCACATTTGTAAGTCTTGATGATGGTGCAGTGTCTCTGCAGTGCTGTGTGCATGTTTGTCTGTGTGTATCGAGACTAACTCTGTCAAGCATTGTCTCTTGCACAGATCTTGCAAAATCATCCTTCACTGTACTTTCATAATGTTTTGTTTGAAGTATGGAGGAGCTTTATTTTGATTGGTGTGATTGAATAATAACAATGCTTGAAATAGTGTTTTGTGTCTGAAAGCAATTTTCGCAAATTTAGGGGCACTATAAAAATAAAATTAGAAAAGAGAAAAGGTACTGACAATTTTCTGCCAGGACATTATCTGTTTTGGATTTTTCTTTTAAAGCACAACACAATACTCACTTTTTTAGAGTGGGCGGTCCATTGTAAACAGCTTACTGTAAAAGAAAAAAAAAGTATATTTAATTAACTGAAGTAATGAAAGAATAAAATCTGTTTTATATATAGAAAGAGATAGAGAGAGAGAGATATCACAAAAAGCTTTTCCACAAACTGAGGGAATAAAGGTGTGTGCGTGCACCATGCACCTTTTATATATTATATTCCCTCAGTTTGTGATATGTACTCCTTTTAAACAAGTAAATGATATATATGGTATGGTTTTGACTTCCTTAAGAGATTATGCCATGAATAAGTGTATCAGTTCCCAACCTGTAATTCACATCAATTATTTATTAATTTATCTTTGTGGTCCTTCTGCAGTATTCTGAGGTAATTTATCAAATTAGGAATTTATGACATATGTTTCCCCTCTTTTACTACAAGTTTAGTTTAGTCACCTGGAATTGTTTCCTTTATTGTTAGTTAATCAGAGGAGCAGGACAACAATGACGGCATCGTTTGTTGGCAGAACGGAGTCGTTCTGCGGCGTTCTGCGTTCACTTCTCTGAGGAGCGCGTGCACATCAGAATAGACAATCAAACGAAGAAGGCGCTGACGTCAATGTGGCGGCTGAGCTCTCTGATTGGCCAGAGCGGATGAACCTGAGCAGCCTTCGAGCGCTCGCAGAGCAGCATCTCAGTCGGAGACAGCCAGAGAGTTTGAGTCATTCACCTCACCAACACACAAAAGACTTTCAGTCTCAAAGAGACGCACAGATACAGAAAGAAGACGAGCGAAAAAGAAAAGAAGCATAGGGAATAAAAGACCAAAATTCTTTATTTATCTGTTTACAAGCTGCAAAAGAGGGAATGCCATCGATAAACATGAAATTGGAGATGTTGACGCTCATCGCCTGCGATGTAGACACGGAGGTGTTTACATCCGACAAAATGCAGGTACTGCAAGTTTATCTATTAATATGAAAAATAAAAAAAATAGTAAATGCATGCTGTGAACGGTCGGTGTCTGCGCGCGAGGAGCGCTTTCACTGCATGCGCGCGGTCTGTGTGACGTTGCACGCCGCCAGTTCATTGTTTCTCATCGCTGGAATTTTTCTCAATGAATCCGCAGTTCACATTAACATTCTGCTGCATGCGCACTGATGGCGTCAATGCTCTGAACGACCTCGATGCGGAGCAGCTCCAGACGGGCTGCGCCACCCGTTTGAATGGGATGAGGCAGCTGGTGTGCACACTTAAGTTGCATTACATTAAGGCATAGTTCAAAACATAAATGGAAATTCTGTCATCATTCACTCACCTTCATGTCGTTCCAAACCCTTGTTTTCAATTCTGTGGAGCAGAATGAGAACCGATTCACTTTTCATTGTCCAAAAACTGTCAGTTCATGACATTACTCTAACATTTGCCTTTTCATCTTTTGTGTGTGTGCGTGAAATATACCCTTAAAACCAATTATTTTATAATCTGCTGTAGATTGCTCCTGCACACACATACTCACCTTTGCCTTTTGCAGGTATGTCAGGTAGAACTGCATGCATCCACCTATCATACATCGATAATCGATGATAAGGCTTAGTTTGCCTTGTAATTGGTGATGCAGCTTTATTTTAAATTGCATTGATTATTGGTTAGAATTCCTCATTTTAAATTATCCAAAAGTAGGGCACCCAGACATACACTTTTATGTGTGCAGAGCCAGTGCAGTTTTTTTTTAGAGCGTGGAAAATGCACAGATGCATTTTAATGTCAAGAATTGTAGATTTAATATTTAGAATGATATTATTATATATTTTTATTTAACACCTTTAAACATTTGCCTCACTTAAATAACAAATACACAAGTTTTTGCATTGAAATGCGTGTATGCGTTGGTGACAGTTGCTCAAATGAGTGTCACAAGAAACAGGTGATACTAAAATTAAAAGAAAAAAGTGGCATTAAGCATGTGGTGTCAAAGTGTCAATCTAGTTTATGTGTTTTCTATGTTTGGTCAGTGTTTCTGTGCCGTAAACTGCAAATAGAGAGGCAGGCAGTCAGACAGACAGGTGTTTCTGTGCGGCTACTGCAGACTGCAGTGGCTCTGCTTTGCCTGCAGTGTCCTGCCCTGAACGAAAAACGGCAGGAGAGGAAGAAAGACAACTTAAGATTTATGAAGAAAGTCTACGTCTGGAAATGTCAGTCAGTATATGTGTGTGTTGCTTCTATTCTGGGTTTTTGGCTCAGTTTGAGGACACAGGAGATTAGAAGATGCAGCACGTGGGCAACGGGCACTGATTACACTGATCTCTGCACAACAGCTTGGTTTTGTTTTTTACTTTTTCTTTTTTATCCACCGCTTAAGGGTTTATTCATTCACTCTCTGCTCTGATTTTCTCACTGTAGGATGGGAGCATTGAAAATTCACTAGTTGTGTGTGTGTGTTTATAAATAAATCGATAAGGCAGTACATAACGAGTCATCTGAAGTTTTAACTGGTTTCATTAATGGATAAATTAAGGAATTCTGTTTTGATAGGGGACGTGTTGCTTCTACATTAGATATTAAGATGGATAGGTACACATAGCCTGTTAACTTTTCATCAATGTTTGTCAGACTTGTTAGAGCAACTGGGATCTGAGCGCACTCACTGGAACAGGTGTGGCCTACAGTGTGTGTGTGTGTTCAATGGAAAATGATGTGCTATGGAAAATATGCAGACATCAGCACATTCAATCTGAAGGTTATAGGCAGGACTTCAACATTCACGCATAAGCACACACATGCACAAGCCTTCTAAATGGTTAACACATTGATGGCATGTTTGTTGAGGCCATAAACACATGGCTTTTAAAGTTTGACCGGATGCGTGTTTGTATTTTAGTTCGCACTGATTCATATAAGAAGTGAATGTCCATCAGGCATGATCAGTAGCCTCAATGTCCATAGCAGCTTGCCACCATTCAATGCACATTATTTGGCTTTTTAATTGTTCTTTTTGTTATTCGATGATGGTTGTGTGATGGTCACTGATCTAGGTTTTATCCCAAGTGGAAGTGAGACAGGAATTTAAGAGTTCTGGAGTGACCGTTCTACTCCACTTGCCCCAAAGCAAAGCATGAGAGACTTTTCTTACATTTAGAGTGATGTAAATCCCTTTGCAAGAAAGTCAAATAGCAGCTAGTAATGGTAGGTCTTTCAACTGATGTCCTTGCAGCTTTAAAAAAATATATATATTAGCTAGAGTAATTCACAAGCAGCAGATCTAGAAAGAGACGTATTTCTAATATCTATAAGGGCTATTAAATAAGTCAGTAACATGATCTTAATTTTATTTTGCCCGTAAAAAACAATTAATCTATAATGTGCATTTTGTTAATTGATAAATTACAATTAATTTGAAGTAAGTTTAAGTTGATACAGCTATCCTGATATCATGATAAAGAAAATATTGCCTGATTAAACAACAAAGTTCTTGATAAGTGAAAAATAAATATACTAAAATGTGTTTGCAATCAACTTCTTTCATACTAAGTTTACAACAATACATTTACAAATTTATGTTTACAAATACCCTGTAATTGTACTAAGCTGGTATACTTAAAGTCGGCTAATTGGAACAAATTTTCAATGCACATAATATTAAAAATATTAATTTGTGTGTGTGTGTAGAAATAATGAAAGAAACTGTAAAACAATAACAGCAGTTAAAATATTTGAAAAATGTTTTTCTAATAAATTGCCAACATGCAGTAAAGACATAAAACAAGGTCAGTATGTGTGTATCAAGGTCACTGAGTGTTTTCATTTGTCAGATAATTTGACCTATTTTAGATTTTTATAAGAAGGCAAGGTTAATTCAAGTTGTGAAATGTCATGTGTGATCCTCCAAAAATGTAGGCTAACCAGTATTTATGAATAAAGATAATTGTACAAAAAACAAACAAACAAACAAATCAACATTGAAACATTTGAAAATAATGTTTAAGATGCACACACTTAAAATAGTTTATTCAATGATAGGAAATAGGAACATTTTTCAAAGAGTTAGACTTTGGACAAACTATAGTCAAATGTCAATATTCTCAAATTGTTTAATAAATGACATAATAATCCGAATAATCGACACTGTAGATATCTCTGTCTAGAGTAAATGTCACAACAAATAGCACATTAGCTACAACAGTGACTGACGGGTAAAACTGAAGGTAGCATAGGACTGAAGCACACCTGGATCAGGTTCTACTCAGGTAGGTAACAGGATCTGAGCTTTGGCAGTTGGGGAGGCTAAAGCCTGCAGCCTGCAACAGCCATGCAAGGACTGTATCTGTCTCTCTCACTCTTTCTTTCTCTCTTCACTCATCTTAGATGGACTGATAGATGGATGAAACAGAAAGATGGATGGAGGAGGGAGGTTAGATACATCTGTAACCCAAGAGCATAGGCAGAGCTCAGATGTCACTCTGAAAGGTTAAAGGCATTCGTAGGTAATGATGACGTTAGACAAAAGGCTGCTGGCCACCCACTTGTGTCTGTTTTCCTGTGGGTCGGGTTACCAGAAGACACAGCCTGCACATTCTAGTCCTAGCGCTTCAAACAACCTTCCTGAATCCTCAGCACTTGCGGATGACAGAGCCAGGAATAAACATCTAATGATGTGGCAACTGCACCAAATTATGTAACTTTGTGGTCAGAGAATTAGGGTGGCACACTGTGTAAATGAGACTTGTACCAGTGTTTTTAAGTTTTATTATAAGTGTTGCATATACTATATATTGTATAATATTTAATATAAAATGAATAATATTTATAAAACTTAATTTGTTGACATTATTGTTTATTTATTTATTTGTAAATAACAATTTTATATTAAAATGAATTTTAGCATTATAGCTTAACGGTGAGGTTTGTAAGATGTTCTTGGTCAGCGCTATAAAGAGGGATAAACAGCAATGTGTTGGGCATCCAAGGCTCATTGATAGTAGAATGTCTATGGAGAGACTTTCAGTGATGGGCCTGTAAAGGTGCAGACTGGTCAGAATACCCGTGATGCCCTCTGTCCACAGCCAAAATTTCCTAGAATGTGCACACAAGCAACAGAACTGGGCCAGTGGAAGAAGGATGCCTGGTCAGATGGTCCCCTTCTCTTTACATTGTGTATACTTGAATGTAAAGGCACCAGGATACACTACAGGAAGATGATGAGCTGATGGAGGGATTGTGATCATCTGGACAATGTTCTAATGGGAAAACCTATTTCTGGCCATTCATGTGGACGTCAGTTTGACACAAGCTACAGCTTCATCGCAGACCACCCTTTATTGCAGTATTGTTCCCTGATGACTGTAGCCTCTTTTCAGATTTTGAAGATAATGAAGAGTTCAAGGTGTTATTCTCTTAGACAGTTGATGTCACATGGTCTTTCTGTGCCTTGGAACATTTCAGTTGCATTACTGTCTTGTCAGAAAGCTCTCAGATTTCATTATGTTAATTTGTTTTTTGAAGATGAATAAAGGTCTTACGGGTTTGAAACGACATGAGGGTGAGTAATTCACGACAGAATTTTAATTTTGGGAGAACTTTCCCTTTGAGGACATGAAGGATCTGCTGTTAACGTCTTGGTGCCAGATACCAGAAGACACCCTCAGGGGTCTTATAGAGTCCATGACTTGGCATGTCAGTGCTGTTTTGGCAGCACAAGGAGGATCACCACAAAAATAAGGGCTAGACAAGCTTTTCATGTCAGAGCACCCATATCAGATAATATTCTGTAAATATCTTGACTGAATTCCATATTGAGCAACTGTATTGAACATAGCAAGAAATCAGTCTGTTTAGTCAACAGAGGTTTTTTAGATATCAGAAATTCCGATAACGGCATGGAATTCTGGGATGGATATCACTGCGCCCATCTCTGAGCTCTGGAAAATCCCCCGGGGGCTTTTTCATCAGGTCTGTCAATTGGATTTGTTCCCTACCATTGATTCTAGTATAAAGCCACAACAGACCTGAGCAATAGCACCAATTCCACCAGAGCCAATCAGGGTGACAGTATTTGTTGTTGTTGTTTAACTGTTCTGATAACGCTGAGGGAAAACAGTGCCCTCTGCATTTACAGCACTTGTGATGAATCGCTTCTGCCACTTAAAGAGATTTCCTTTCACAGAAGGTCAGGGATCAGCTTCTTTTGTGCAAAACTGTTCTGTGCCTGGCGAGTTGGCACCTCGGCTGCTTGGATGAATGACTCATGTGTGACATTATGATAACATTTAGATTTTGTGTTCTGGGTTGGTCCTCCTGTTTCCAGACTCTGTTTTGGACAAAGACTTGATTTAAGGCAGCAAAAGTTCACTCATTATTTACTGACATGCCGAACAATGAGCTACTAAATTACAGGAAACCAGATGTGATATGGTCTTTATGGGGACATGCAATGATATTTGTGCGTCCGTCGATGTTTTTGTCTATATTTAGGAATTTGTAGTTGTAATACAGTGTTTTTTAAATCTGCTCCAGTCTCTATCACCCAAGGGCTTTTTGATTGGCAGCTAGTCAGGGTTGTGTAACATCAGCGGGGTAATTAAAAACATCTCCCACTCGTTTAACGGATTAATCTTCTTAATTATTTATGGTTCTATTCTCAGACCAAAATCATGCTACCGTCCCAGTGCACCATATGCCCCAGATTCTTGGGTCATACTCACTTTTTAGTGGCTTTTTGTACTAAGTACATTTGTGGAGCTTGTCCTAAAGTCACTTTCTGAGACTGTAGTATGAGGACAAGAAGATAAGTATACTCTGAGCCTTGTAGTGTATGGAGCTGGTGATCAAATACTCATGATATTCACAATAATTTATCTGACAAAATTTACTTAGGCAGCATTGCAAATATGCAGTCTCTTAACTAGATAAACTATATTCAAATCTTTATAAAATGTTGCTGTTTATCGTTTTGTACTACTTACAGGAGAAAATATAATTCTTGTTCATTTAGTGTAAAACAGTATGAAAAACATGGCTTCATTTAAAAGAAAATTAAGAGTTTTTTTTTTTTTCACTTTTCAATTTTTGAATCCACTTTGCAACAGTAGCTATTTGGCTGGAATTTTTTTTTTTTTTATAATAGGAAAATAGGACTGAACTGCATTGAAAATACACCAGTCGCATTACATGTTGTTTCTGAAATTGCTCAGTTGTTCACTGTTTCACCATTCTTTAGTGAATGCAACACGAGCAGATATAAGTGAATCCAGTTATCTAGACACAACTGTCCTATGTTTGACAGACAGAAAAAATGTAATGTGTTTTGGAAGCCAATAGATTACAGTCAGATGCACCACAATCGGTCTCTACTGACTCTCTCAAATGATACTATCTGTCTAATTCTCTGCAAGTTTCTCTGGCACTTCTTTTTAGAGGCTTTTTACTTCTAAGAGGCATTTAGAGGCTTTTTTTTAGAGTGTCACCTCTCTAAATCTCTCTGTGAATCTCTCTACCTCTCTTTGAATCTTTGTCTGACTCTTCTTGTTTTGGGAATTTCTATCCCAACTCGTAGTCATGTGCATTTCATCTTTCTGAAATACTTTTTACAGAATTTATAAATGGACCGTCCTGGACCAATGCTTGACTGAAGAATTTTAATGACCTCACTAGCCAGACGTGTTTCCACAGAGGAACAGAAACCTCTCCAAATATTTCATCAAAAATTTCTACAGGATAGTGGGAACTGATATTAAGTTTTTCTTTTGCTTTTATGTGGTTGCATTGCTAAATAAATAAATAAATTAGAAGGTTATTTTAATGAAGTAATACAAAATCGGAGCTCCTGCTATGGGGTGTGAATGTCTGCAAGTATTTCTTTTTCCAGATTGCAGTTTTCCATTAGTAGTTGTAAATATTTCTCTCTGCCCTCCATTAAAGCTGACCACAATGACCTCATGTGTTGCCACCTGCTTAGCTTTCCAGGCAGGTAAAAGGTGTATAATGCATGTGATTGGCAGAGGTGTGAAGTGAGCCAACACACACACACCTGTGCTGTTGCATAACGGAGTTACACAGGCCTTACATCACACCAGTGTCCTGAACACTTATCTGCAGTGCTGCTTTGAAAAGGGGCCTGTTTCCTGCCTGTGAAATGTTGGTATCAGGTTAAATAATGAGCTTTTATTTACTGGATGCTGATGTGATCTTTGAAGTTTCACTGTAGTGTCTGTCCAGCAACACGCTGAGAGACAAAACCTCAGCTTTTCTCTTTTGATGCTGGGCCATCATGATAGAATAGGTAACACCTTATTTTAGAGTCTCTTAACCAGTTGCTTATTAGCATGCATATTACTACAATATTAGTCATTTATTAGTACTAATTAAGCACATATTAATGCCTTATTCTGCATGAACTTATTCTACATTCGTAATTCTATCTAATACGTAAATTTAACAACTATTGATAAGTAGTAAATTAAGAATTTATTGAGGGAAAAGTCATAGCTAATAGTGAATTAGTGTTCCTTATTTTAAAATGTGACCATACAATCATATATTTATGTATTTTATACATCATTTCTTACAGAAATTGCAATAAGGATGCGCAACATATCAATACCATACAAATAAATTATTTAAAAACAATTAAACTGTAAAAAAAAATACATAAAATTTACAGTTAAAACTGGCAGCTGTGGTTTCCGGAGTTCTACTATAAGAAATATGGTAACAATGTTTTAGGTTTTATGGTTTTAAATTAAATTTACAGTTAAATGCTGGAATTTCATTAACTGATATAATGTTAATGTACCAACCTATTAAAGTATTTGAAATACACTGATAACCACCAAAAGCAGGTGGTGATGAGAAAGTCACATGATGAACTAAAGCCAATCACAAGCAGCTTTTAAATATGAACAAATATAGAAGGTGCTCAGTGTCATTCACACGAACACTAAACACAATCATGGTGAGACTCATTAAACTGAAATATGCAATAAACATTAATTTAACAACATTACATATAACATACAACCATAATAAACATAACTGATAAGAAAAAATCATTTTTTTTTTCTTTAAAACCACCATGTTTCTTTTTCAAACAAAATTTGAAATGCAGGGAATTCTGGGAATGTCAATTTACGTTTTTTTCCCTGTAAATTTTACAGCAATTTACTATTAACCATAGTAGTAAGTTTTACTGTAGCATTTTCACATTTTATTTCTGTTAAAATCATGGTCATTTTTTTTTACAGTGTAGTTCATTCATAATTAAATCAATTAATTATTTAATTAATTCTGTAAATATTACTCTAAATATTTATCTATGGATCATACCGTACATTTGAATTTAGCTTTTACTGATTCATCTTTAATATCTTTTTAAAGATATAGTATATCATTTTAACATCAACCATAGCATGCAAATAATGATTTTAATATTATCCACCCCTAACATCAATACTTTTATTAGTATTTATTTAGTTTTTATTAATTTTGTCAATTCATTTATGCAATTATGCATTCATATGTTACAGTTAATTTAATGTAGAAGCAGGTCATCATGGTATGTGTTCTTATCTCCTCGAATCTGATTTTAGCATCACTAAACTAAAACTACTTTGCACAGGTCAGCGTGTTAATCTATAATATGTTTCATTCTTTATTAAAGGAATAGTTCATCCAGAAATTAAGTATACACTAATACATTCTATCTTCTTATCTAGCCTAACCAATGATATATCCATAATGGGCCTTTTTCACGCGCCACGTTCGAAAACCGGAAGCTTTAAATAGTTGTGTAACATAACTTCCGCTGTAGCCTGAATGAATGGCAATAACCATGGCACTGGTTTATTTGTTGTGATTAATTAACAATTCATCATAGATGTTTTATCAATACACGTTAACGTCTAGGTTACGAATGTAACCCACGTTCCCTGAAGGAGGGAACGGAGACGTTACATATGGGAACTCGCCAGAGA
>JAUMHE010000069.1:9898829-9909648 GCA_032359235.1 Enteromius mattozi | reverse complement strand
TTTTAATAAATCTGCAGAAATGTCAACAATTCTGTGTTTTTCTGTCAATATGGGGTGCTGTGTGTACATTAATGAGGGAAAAAAAAGAACTTTAAATGATTTTAGCAAATGGCTGCAATATAACTTAATACTACTTTACGTACCCACTGTGTGTGTGTGTAGATCGAGATCTAGATATATAATCTCATAACAGCCATTCATTTAAGATACAAAGAGCAAAAAAGTGCTGCATGAAAAGATACATTTAATGTGACAAACCAGGTGGGCCAAATTAATGACACATCTGTGAATAATTGTTTTTACTTGCACATTTAAATTAGAATTAGATTAGAATTTATAATCTATTTATTTGGAATTATGCAACAAAACTAACTCCATCTGTGCTGTGAAACCGTAAATTCACAACTGCAGTGTTTTGAAACAATGGTTTTGTTTCATGGCTGATTGTGTAAACTGGGGTGAGATGCAGAGTGTTGAGTAAATTGATTTCAGCCCGAACACGATTTTATGATATTTCACACTGCTGTATCACGCTTGAAAATATATTCAAGTTTGCAAATCCATAAAAACGATCTGGACAAACTATCACTATTAATTTGTGTTATTTTTGCATATGCACTCTCAGCAATTACACTGAAACATGACAAATACCTCAACCAACCAAAAATTTCCTCCCCTATTCCTTCAGACAAGCTAAATGCTTTACTATGAAAGTGCATATGGAAAACTTTTAACTAGTCCAAAATTCCCATTAAATATAGTGGTACAATGACAGCATCCATTAAAATTACATTTAGTAAACAAATAAACCTACAGGTTAACACATTTTACACCAGTGTTTATAGTCTCAGCTGTCACTTTTATAGTACTGATTTGAAATTATGCCGTTTGTAAAGAACAAAGCCTATTTTGCACTTAAGATGACAACAGAGGGGCAGAGGATAACAGTAGTTATTAACCAAATGTATTTATTTCTGCAACAGCGCATTCTCGTCCTCCTCCCCCCGAGCGCACACGCACACACATCCTTGCAAACTCCATTTAAATACATGACGTGAGAGCCAGAATTACCTCACTGTTTGCTGCACATGCTTTAATAAAATGATACACATATTTACAGAATCCACAATTTTTGAATTGCGCCTCATCCCCCTCCCCTCAGCAAAGACAAAGTATTCTTCCAAACTCATAGTTCCCCTCTTCAAAAAACAAAATATAACACTTAAGGGTGGATCTGAAAATTACCCACAATTAAAAATAAATTCGGCAGAGAAAAAAAACAAAAAAAAAAAAAAAAAGAGGGGAAAAAGAGATGGAAACAGAGAAAGAGCAATGGATCTTTTGGCCAGTACAACACAGCAGTGCGTGGAGTTTAATAACAGCGCAGATATGGCAGTAACACTGAAATAGCTCATAAAGTCTATGTACAAGGTCACGATAATGGCGGTTGAGCCTCTCGTGTCGGATTCACTCACAGACGTGAGCACACTTCGTCGAACGAACTGTGAGGAAATGGAGGGGAAAGATGCCTTGGCTTTCGAAAAACCTCCTAAGAGTATGTATCATGAAAAAGGGCAGAGCAAAACATGTTTTAACTTTGCGTTTTCTCATACCTGTATCCTTCGAAGTCTCTTGACTATTCTGTAGAAAATTAAATGGAAATAAGGCACAATAACTACGCTGACTGTTTCATTAACAGGGGAAGGGAGAGTTCTGTTGACCAATGAGCAGACAAGATGATCCAATTAAACTATCTTACTGATCTTCCCTTTGCATCCCAACCAGCCGTTCAGATTTACAAAGTTCAAATAAAACAAGTTTTATGGCGAGAATGCTAACGGATACCCTCCCCCCCACAAACTTTTCCCATCCCGCATGTTTTACAATCACATTGTGACAAAAACCGCTACACACTAGTGGTGCACACAATACAAAAAATTGCTAAGAGCACCCACCCACCCCAGTCCCTCCCAACCTTTGGATTGATTGGCTGATGGCAGACAATCTGGCTTTTGGATTGGTTACCATATCCACTCCACATTTACTTTGATTTAAAATGACAAGGTTCTCACAGTCGATGAAGAAGCATGAGAATTAAATGCTTGAGAAGTGTTTGAGACGTGTGTTGTGGTACAGTAATCACACACACACACCCAACAACAAACTTATAAGGAAACAAAAATAATTAAAAGAGACCCCAGTTGCAATTTTTAACCTGTTGTGTACTGAACTCCAGGCATCTGCCCCGCTCTATGTACGTGACCTTCGAGGTCATGAACAGTGAAGTCCCCAAAGAAAATTAAGTGAATAAAAATATATGTGTATTCAGTGTTTCCTCCTCCCTCCTTTTTATTCATCTCTTCACATTGTCAGTCCAAGTCTGAACGCGTAAATGTGCAGGATGCTATAAAAGCCTCAGGTGCGCTCCGCTCTCCATTGGATTGTAGGGTAAATGACGGAGGGTTTAGACTGTATGACTGACGATTTAGGACTGGTGGGTTGTGGTATAGTGTTTGATGGTATAAATTGAGTGTTTATGTGGGACAGGAAAATTGAGGGGCAAGGAGCTGGATTAAGGAGAAGGTATCAAGAACAGACGAGAAGAGTACAGGAAACTCTGACAGGCTATTGGTCTGTTTTGGTAGAAGAACAGTCAGAACAGCAGGGGGCTTTTAGACTGTGGTGGAGCAGTAGTGGGGACACGGTACGATTGAGGTAAAGGGCAGATTCTGAGGGGTTTTCTTGCTGGGGTTAACTATTCTGGATGGCGGCCTTCTCAGTCCTGGGCTGCAGCTGCTGTGATGTTTCAGCAGATCATTCGTGTTTTTGATGATCCTTCATGTCCTCTTCATCTGTGTACTCAGACGGCTCGTCTCCTGGCTTCAACAAACGGCCAACATAGTCATATTTCTCTGAGAGAGAGAGAGGAGAAACAAATGGAAAAGCATTAAAAGAAACAATTTTAAAATAAAGTTTTGATATATGTTCTTTTTTTGTTCATGCATACGGAGTGCATATTTATCTTGCGCATAAATGTTTGGAAGGACTCTTATTTTGGACAAAAAAAAAACTTAAAGTACAGCTTTGGTAACTAATTCAAGTAAGTTCAAATTTAAGTACTTACCTAAACCTAATAAAATTGTGCACACAAAATTATTCAAACTTAGATGTAAAAAAACAAAAAAACAAAACGAAAAATATCTTAAAAATAGTTTTATATTTTGAATTATCTAAACTTAAGTAAAACTTTCCTTTAACAGCCAGTAAAAAAAATATATATATATATATATATATTTAGTAAATTTTATACACATTTTTTATCAAATTAATTTTTGATGGTTCTTATATAGTGTTCACCATGAATTTACATCTGATAGCAAGAACAAAAAAATTTTGTGCTTTATCACAAGAGTAACTTATTTGTCAAGCAGCATTAATCCGTTATATTACATGCCTGATTTTCTCCACAGGTGCTGACACGGAAATCAAGCTGTTTATCTCACATTTCCTCATCGCACACAGTAACACAAACAGATATGAGACTGTTCTACACTGAATCAATCAATCTAGATCAGTCAAATTTAAACCTTACATGGCTATAGAACAAGAGTCGCTCTCCCCAACACACACAAGTACATTAAGTGAACAACCTCATCTCATCCAAGAATCATTTGTGTGGTTCATGTGACAACTGTTTTTGAGTGCAGCTATTGAAGACAAAAAGGAAGTCTTTTCTTGGTCCCAACAAACCAGCCTTTTTATCTTATCTCATTCAACCATCTAACACATCATCACCGCTAAATAATGGTGCAGGAAACACGGATATATGGCCATACATTTTTTATAGCTCTCCAGCTCACTGATCTAGAGTGAACAGGACAATCAAAGATTACTGTCACTCATCATCTAGAGAATTTTCCCAGTACCCCATTCCTGAATAAGCTGTGTGATTACAGTAAATGTACTGATCAGCCCTAACCTGCACAACAGGAACAACATGCAGAGCTTGTGGTCCAGGAGGACTGAAAACGAGCTACCTACCAAACATGCACAACTATCCTACCTCCAGTTACCCGAAAGGCCAATAAACCCTTTCAGACATGGTGCCAAGATTTTTGGGCAAATGCTATACGTTTTCTTTCTGAATTCAAAGTGAAAATCTCCTGCTTACCCATGAACTGCATCTCCCATTCTCGAACGCTTTCCATCTGTACAGCATTCAGGTCTGAAAGATCATCGTACTCGTCTCGTAATGCATCCTTCTCCAGGCAGAATGTTGCCAAACCCCGAGAAGCATCACGTCCCGCAAAGATCCCGTAGGGGCCCTCTGGAAAAACAGAAATACTGTGAGCATAAAGGTCAGCAAGACAAACTTAGGAACTTTTGCACATTATGGATATAGCAACCAGAACTAAAAACGCAATATTGCCAAAGATTCATTAATTATTGTCTGATCTGAAATTAATGTGTAAAATTAAAAAGCAAACACTTAATTTGCATACTGTCTAAATAAGTTAAACAGTAAAAAGTACAATAATTAAGGTAAAGTATGTAAAGTGGTTAAAATAACAGTTCTTATGTATTACTCATATTGAACCTAATAAATAAATAAATAAATAATAATTACCACTAACAATAATTAGTATAAATTAGTACTAGTACTATTACTAGCAGTAGTAAAAGCCCAACTGGCAGTCAAAACAAAACTCTACGAACCTGCTATGAATAGGGCTGGGTATCGAGGTCGATACTTTTTAGGTACCGACCGAATTGCCTCGATACAACAGAGTATCAAAAAACGTCTTGTCGTTCGCTACCCAATTTCGATATCTAAAGGGGTTAATCTCATCAACGTCAGTGAGCCAATAAGACTGCAGCACTAGCCAGTGTGTTTGACCAGAAGTGTGTAAAATAGCCTTATGTTATTTATATCATTTACACGACTGCACATTGCGCTTTCTGTATCGCGCACAGCGCAGTTCCGCACACATACACACAAACATTTTAATAAAAATTATCAGAGGGAAAAAAATAAGGCTATTGTAAGAATAAATAATAATGCACTAGTGTAAAGGTAGCATAACAGACGTGTAAACTGAAAACTTTTTGAACTTTATTAAAACTAATTTGCACTGTGTTGGATATATTTGTTTCCATGCAGTGGCTCAGAAGATTAGGTTTTGAGTCTCTATAAATGTCAACAAGCTGAAAAAAAAAGTTTTTTGAGATAATGTCATTTTGTTAAAACTGATTTCATAAAATTGTTACCGAAAAAGGTATCGCTCAGGAACCGGTATCGAACTCAAGGTATCGGTATCGAATTTGAAATTTTTTAACCGATACTCAGCCCTAGCTATGAACCTACTAAAAGAAAACAGTTGTAGAGTCAGTGGGTCAGACAATCCCAGACAAGCTGAAACCAAAGTGGAGTGTAGTCTCAAAAACAACCAAACAGCTGAGATGAAGCGGCTCACGCAAACCAGAGGAATGCAGGTAAACAAACAGGTACTTCAAAACAGCTGTGTGAGAATCTGTGAACAACACACCGCACCAAGTAAGGAAGTGAATGTGAGGTGCCTTTACAATACACTATGGGAACATCTACATGAATCCGGAAACATTTGAAAACACCACTTTTATTTTTAAATGCTCTCTATCAACACAAGCATTTTTGTTGTGTTTTCCAAAAGTTTCTCATCCACACTGAAACATCAGAAAACTTTAAATTCACCACGATGAAACAGACAGCCATAATATACGATTTTTAAGCAGCTTTTATAAAAATGCCTTAGAAGAAAACGTTAGATTGCATCTCAAAACAGAAGAGTGGCACTGTGACTGACATATTTTTAAGATATGTCGGAGCAACATATTTTCCAGTTGAGACAGCTCAAACATGAATTTTGGTCTGGGACTAGCTTTACGCCTTGTCTGTAGAACCAGGGCAATAAGTCTTCTTTTAGGATCATTTTATTCAGGAAAATCGCATCATTCACCTGACATGTCGAGGTCACACTGACTCACCATTATACGTTTGATCTGAAACACAACTGCCCTCGTGTTTTGCCGCAGGACAGCAATAAGAGAGTAAATTTCCTGTCATCTTTGCAGAACTGTAATATGAAGAGTGTACAAAGTAACATATGTAGCAACAGTGTAAATGTGAATAGCACAATACCAGTATAAACATAGATATCTATTGGTTATTATGCGTCACGTGACTAAACATGCAATATTGTTTTCAAAAACCTTCAAACTACAGAGTAAAAAAAAATGCAGTTTTCAAATGTATTCAATTTGGAGAGCATTTTCAATAAGCTCTGTGTTCGCGTGCACAAAAAGTCAAAATGTAGAGAAAAATATATTCCAACTCCAGCTGTGCACAAACCGCTCAGGCCACACCTTTACTCCCAGACCTAAACCTCCTGAAACGTGACAGATGAGCACAACAGACTGATGAACTTCAGTCACAATCAAAACAAACAAATGAACTGATGCAATAAAAAGAGACGATACAAGGACAGGCATCTCTCTGATACTTGCTGCATTTACAGTTTTACTTCATAACCTCTTGAAAAGGAACTAGAATCCATGATTCATAAATAATATGACAGCCAAAAGCCTTCCAGATCAGGCCTGATGATGACTAGGCTGCTCTGGCATGTGTAGATTCTTCTGTTCTCTTTCTTGACAGAGAGACTGAGCTTTAGTCATTGTTTATTCAGGACAGAAGGCAATAGAAGGGGCAATCTTTCGATACTTCTTTTTTTGGTTCATCATCTGATCTCCATGTGCAAAAGCCAGTTAGCTCTCACACACACACACTCTCTCTCTCTCTCTCTCTTTTTCAGCAGTTGAGCAATAATAATCTTAGAAGAAACAAGCAGGTCCAGCCAAACATTGACCAAAAAGAACAAACTGCCCTATGGTCGAGTGATAAGACAACACATCTGCCTACAAAGTACAAATCTCTGCTATAGTCTCATCAGGTTATAAATGAATGCAGCAACAGGTAAATAAAGCTGATCTCATATTCTGTCTGGGTGAAATGGTGCAAGATGCCACATAGGACTACAGGTGTCTAAATGAATGACGCACTGGTCAGAGTCTGGTCGTCTGCTGACACCACACCTTGAACGCCCCGCGCACCCCCATAAACGCCACAGATGGTCAGATAACATATCTCATATTCAAATATAGCAGAGGGAGATGAGAGGCCTAATCAGAGGCTCTAGTTTGAACTGTGAATCAAAATTTGGTGTATGAAATCAACGTCTGTGATGATCCTGTTACAGTTTTTTGTGCATTCTTGGTTTCACTTCTGACCTGGGTCTCCAAATATAGACTCCGGACAGACAAAAGACTGCTGTTCTGGCTTTGAGAGCAAATACTTCAAGTATTCCGTGTAGCAAACAGCCGTTTTGGACAGTCTGTAAACTGCTCTTAAAGTACAGGCGAAAGAAACAAGCGTTTCCCTGCAGGGAAGGGAGGAAGGAATGAGGCCCGGTGCTTGATTTCTTAACCAAGGCCACTGCTAAACTTAGCTGACCTAATATTCATCATAGCAAATCAAGCGGTTAGCTTTACATGTTTAAAATAAGCATATCGATTAATGCAGTGTACAGCTATACCAGTAATGTGCATACCTGATGGGTGTGCCAGCACATGGCTCTCACCCCATATGTCCACGTCATACATGGCTCTCATTCAAAAATGCACTGACATGACAGGTTGAAGCCTGGGAAAGAGTTCACAAATGCAAAACAAAGCGGTAGAAAGGTGACCGCAGTTATGAATGAGACAGAAAGGACCCGTCAAGAGGCTGGCAAACTCTGATAAGACATCAGACCACACGGCGCATCATCACAGCAGGGGTTTATGGGAGAAAGAGGCTTTGTGTGACTTTACCGTGACCAGTGTTTACCAGTATTAGCTTTCCTCAGACCAGAGTATAAGCTGGTTGCCACAAAAGCTATTCTTCTATGGTATATATATATATATATTTTTGCAACTAACCATTACAAGTAATACTGATTAACATCTAATTAGTATAGGTCTTGGTGCTTAAAATTTTGCATCATTACTTATTATTACTACAGCAAGTATATGTAACTTGTAAAAAGGACAACAACAAGTGTTGTCAGTAATCTAACTGTACACAATTTCATAAGTAAACTATTCGTTAGATGTTAGTACTTCATTATTGATTAATATCTATACAATTAGCTACCAGTACTTATTCATCAGATGCTAATCTAAATCTAAAATATTTACTTCAGACCAATATGCATTTCCAATTGTTGCTGGCACTTCCAGTTTTAGTAAAACAATAAGGTTACTTTATTTTAAGATCTCCTTGATACAGTGTAGTCACACAAATAAGCACTGAGTAATATTAATAACTCAATACACTTACTATATGGTTATAGTTTGAAGTTAGTCGCTTGTAAAGAAGCATAATGTAAACTTGCTGCTATAGTAACGTGTAACAGGCAAACTGAAATGAGTGCTACCGCGAATATTAATAAGGTGTTTATTAGTCACTAGTAAGTTAACTATCCAGTAGTTACTAGTATTCCAGCTTTAGTAGACTTTGCGTACTGGATACTAGTACCTTCTCCACTGCTGAAGTTAAAAAAACCCCGCTGAATGTGGGTGTGAGCCTGAGCCCTGCGCTCTCCTTACCGCGTCCGTAAAACTTTTTGCCGCTGGTCACGTCGAAGACCTTGGTATTAACTGCCATGAGGATGCGCGGGTTCTGCACGCCGTCGTACTCGCGCAGCTGCTGCAGGGTGAAGTCGCGTCTCCTCATCTTGGGAAGCGGCGAGGCCTCGCTGCCCCGGCCCGCGTCTGCGTCCGCCCTCCGCCACCACCGCGCGTAAACCACGTAACACGCGGCCAGCAGGAGCACCAGAACGCTGAGATCGAGCAGCATGCCGCTTATACCGAGACCGGCTCCCGGATCTAACTCCTCCGTCGTGCCCTGCCCGCCGCTAGTATCCGCCGCTGCACTCCTACCGTCCCCATCGTCCGCCATACTGCAACGATAGCGCCTTCCCACCGCGCGCGCCCGCCCAGCTGCCACTCAGGGGCGCCTCGGATTGGCTGTCTTTCACCGGAACACCGCGTTGGCTCCTGGGACTTGTAGTTTTCTGTCAGAGTGGCCCCTACAACACCACCGATGGCATGCGACCAGACAAAGGCTTAAGATAATGAAAAGGCGCTGTTATGATTATATTATTCAGTAGCCAACCGTGAAAAAATACTGAGAAATGCCGAAAATCTGCTTTTTAATTAACCTGCGAATCAAAAGTGTGTTCTACTTTTATCTATCACAGACATTAAATTACGAAGGTGTATTAAATACAAAACTGAATAACATTATATGATAAACATATATGATGTGATAAATATTATATGGCAGGCAAAAACTTAAAAACTAATCATAATTCAACAAAGATAACAGTATCCCTTGTGAATCCGTTATCTTCACAACTCAGAATTTACAATCTTTGCTATTGTTTAAGTGCAAAATAAGCATTGATAAGTGAATTGAGCTTTACTATAACGTTACTTATTTGTTAGATTTTTAAAAAAAGTGTCTATTCTTTACAATGTGTAATGTTATAGTGTATACTAACTACTGTTTAGAGCAGCCAAATTGCTCTCAGTGTGTTTATCGTGTCTGTAAGAGGGTTCCCAAAGTCATGGTAAACCTTCAAATATTAGGGAATTTTAAGAGGGAAACTGGAAACTCATGAAAATGTTTATAGTGAACACACATGCTTTAGGTTGTGCTCGGCTCTGAAAAAACCAAGTCTGGGTTTTTTGTTGTTGTTGTTGTTTTGCGAGTGAAAATTATTTATTACTTCATTCAGTTATCCAAGTAACTAGAAGAGTAATGGGGAATTTTTGGTTTAAAAATGTGCAAAATGTAGAGTCCTGTTTATGATTCAGTAAAACAACATTGCAAAGCACACACTGACCTGACTAGAACTCAGCAAGAAATACAATATATATTATTTTGGGGTTTTATAAACAGATTTTAATATATTTTACGTTTTTTTTACATTTTACAATTTATGAGGAAAGAAAAAAATTAAACCGACATGCATATCAACACACAAGCGCACACAAACAAAAATATCACAATAAAATGAATCAATAAAAATGAATTGACTGAAATTAGAGAGCTGCTTCTAATATTTTTTTTTTTTATGTACAGTTTTCATAAGCAAATATGATACAATCGGGACATCAGTTCAGTGTCTGATTAATGATCATAAATGAGAAACAAAACACTGATTTAATGTTATCAGCAAAGATCCAAACTGCAAAATAAAAATAAAATGCAAATAAAAGTATTCTCTGGGCCACCATGTTTGCAGTTATCTACTTTCTCTCAGTAATATCAATAATAAAAAAAAAAAGATTATAACCAATTAAGCTTTCAAAAGAGAGTAAAACAATAAATTATCTCAAACTCAACTCCAATAGGATTCAAAATTTAAAAAGGAAGAATAATTCCTCTCAAAAAGATAACATTTCTTAGAAACTTCAAGTACACAGATGTTTACCAATTTAAGTCAAAATTATTTAAAGGTCAAATATTTTTTTCTCCTCTACTCTGCACCTAAACTGGAGACGTAGCATCTTTGAGATCACCACCTCCGCAATGTGAACAGCAAAATATTCATTTAAAAGCAGGAGCATCCTGTAGTTCCTGATGAAACTTTTTATTATTGTTTTTTTTTTTACAATCCCTCGCCTCTGATATCTACATACTTCTTCGATATTCAGCTCAGACACTCAGCTAATC
>JAUMHE010000069.1:9837346-9885583 GCA_032359235.1 Enteromius mattozi | reverse complement strand
CACACACATATGTATATAATTGCAAAATTATTTTATTTTAAAAAAAATGTTTCCATCCGTCTATCCGTCTAATAATAATTAAAGATGATCAAATTATGGTTTCCACGTAAATAATAAGCAACAATGTTTTCAACACTGATGATAATAAGAATTTTTTCTGAGCAGTAAATCAGCATATTAGAATGATTTCTAAAGGATCATGTGACACTGAAGGCTGGAGTAATGATGCTGGAAATTCAGCAATTCAATTACATTTATAACTATATTCAGATAGCAAAAAGCTGTTTGAAAATGTAATAAAGATACTTAGTAGGGCTGCGCGATATATATAATCGATATATTTGTGCATTTCGTCAGTAAAGCCGGTTCTTTGATTAGCAGTAAATCTCCATCAGCTGTTTTTAAATGGACCGCCAGTTAATACACAGAGCCGTAGATCACGGACAAGCTACGCAATATCGCATTCAGTTTTGTGGGTGATTCATTGGCGTAGCTTGTCAGTGATCTACGGCTGATGGAGATTTACCGCTAATCAAAGAACCGGCTTTAGTCACTATTCACTTTTACTATATAGAGGTGAGAAGTTTGGACATTCTACTGAACTATTGTAAAAGACTATTTATTTTTGTAATATTGATAAATCAAAAGCACAACAATTCTCACCTTGGCATTGGCACACTCTTGCGGTCCTTCTTCGTTTGTCCAAAGATCTTGTTCATAGTAGAACAATCCATCGTTAATGGCTTTGGCAAGGTCAACTGTAATTTTGGCACGTGACACATGGTTCCCAGTCCGATCACCCCCAGGATGTTTCCGCAGGTGAGGGGGGGTCTGAGTAACAATCAGGATCTTGTTTATGTCTCGGTCATCAAGTTCATCATCAGAATCGTCATCTGACCAATCAGTGAAGGTGTTCTTGCGAGGCGCTGCGAGTCGTTCCATTTCTTCATCAAACAGGAAGTCCAGCTCCTCCTGGTCTGCCTCAGGCTGCTGTTTTGGGCTGGACTGAACCAATTCTGTGCGCTCCTGAAGCAAACACATAAATGTAAGTTTTTTTCATATTTAATAAATACGAAAAAAAAAAAAAAAAAAAAAAAAAAAAAATTAGGAAAGCAGGAAACACAGAAAGCGGGGAAAATACTCAACTGCAGATGAGGACAACTCAAAAAGGGGAGGAGGAGAAGAAGGAGGAGGAGGAGGAGAAGGAGGAGGAGGAGGAGGAGGAGGAGAAGGAGGGCTAGGAGGAAGAGGAGTTACTGAGGTCTGCACATCCACAGGACAGGAGATGGAATAATGGAGAGAGGAAATGATGGATAAGGAGATATGGAGGAGGGAAAAAGGAAAGTGTTTGATCAAAATGCTCAAGCAAGAAAATAGTTATAAAAAAATAAATAAATAAAAGAAACTTAACACTGTTAAATAGCTATGTTACCATCCACCTATTTATATGCACAATTTGGAATATTGTATTTAAAAAAAAAAACAAACAAAACACGATGGAAATGTCAATATGTGCATAAATTCTAAAAATGAGAATAAAAGCTTTTACACATTTATATGCATTCAACAATTGAGTAGGATAATAAATAGGCATTAATTATTATCGTCAAAATATATACAATTTTGTATATATTGTATAATTACTGTCTTACATGACTGCGTTACCAAACAGCAGCATCCACCTCTTAAAGCAATGACATTTATTTTGTAATGTCTACTCACTCTGAGGCATAAGTAATTTATTAAATATGAAAATGATTACATTCACTGGCTTCTGCTAGTTTTCTTAGAGATATTTTATGTCAGTTTATCAGGAAATGAATGCTTTGTTCTCTTTGCTCGTTAGATGGAAAAGGTCTCAAGTTTTATGCGATACTCCAGTTTTGCGCAAAAATTAAATTCCCATCTTTGGATGGAAACATAACTCATGTTAAATGTAAATCTGTAGATTATTATATTGTGACGGCTAAATTAAATTTTTAAAATTCACAATTATTTTGTTGTGCTTCATTTAAAACTTTTTTTTTTTTTTTTTAGACAAATAGCATTTAATTTGAATGCTGTTCCATAAAAACAAATGTTGGCATAATCATCAAAATGTAGTGCATTACTACAAAACGCTGTCACATTAGGATCTAGAAGTACCTTATTTTTTCCAGATGAGTTTCTATGTCGTTTTTCCACCTGTATCCACGGCTGGGCGTCTGGATCAGAGAGACTGCTGGAGCGCTCTTTAGGCGTATTCCCATCTTGACTAGAGCTGCTTTTTGAGTCTGAAGGAGAGGATTCTTTGGACTGAGGTTTAGCTGCGCCAGTGTCATCACTAGTTTGGCCATTTACCATAGCAGGTTCATCTATGTGCTGACTGACTGGGGAGGACGACACTGTGGCACATGTAGAGGGAGAGATGACAAGAAAAAGATCAGAATCAAGGAAAATGACAGTATAATTGCAAAACAATGATGGACACATCAGAACCTGTGCTGAGGGAGGTGAACGTCTGTCCTGGGACGAACTCGGGGCAGTGAACGAGCTGGGAAAAATCTGTTCGCGGGGAATCCAGAGGAGGACCCGGAATGGGCCAATGCTCTGGCTCCTCTTTCCTGCGGATCTGCTCATCAACAAGCTCCACGACTTCACTGTTCTTCACGGCCTGCACATACACAAAAAAACCCCCCCCAAAAAAAACAAATAAAAAAAACAGATGTAACTCAACCTAAAGATAGGACCTTAGCAGAGGTAAAGGGTCAATAGTCACCTCCTTAATGAGGTTGATATCGGTGGTGAGGGCCTGGACTCTGTGGAAGCTGGCAATCAGAGAGATGGGCAAAAAGCCTTTTGAATCCATCTTTCTCCGCAGGAAGAAATCACGCTCCAGGTTTGGGAGACTGAAGTAGTATTCACTAAAAACAAACAAACAAACAGCCATCTATAAACTCCAAAATAATAATTAAACAGCATAGTTTTACATCAGCTGCACCTAATTACTGTGTATTTAAATACTAACTACAAAAATAACTACTGTGTGTCTTGTATGTGTGCAATTAAGTTGTAATTACATATAACTTAGATATAATTACATACACATCACATATTTTAAGCTGTGTACTTAACACACAAAAAAATACAAATAAGCGTGAATAAAAACAGACTTTAATACCACAAATTTATATTAGAGAGGCTCATTTAATGGTTTTATTTGTTGCATGCCCATCTGGTATAATGGCAATTAAATATTTTTTTTTTCCCCCACAATTCATCTTTAATGTGTATAAAACTATAAAAAGACTAGAAAACAGATTTTTAAAAAGTCAATAATGTGAGTACTAAAGGTCTGTGAACACTAGATGAAACTTTTTTCTAATACATATACTATTAATTATATTACAAACAAATCAAATGAAATACAAAATTAAAAATGTAATATTTCTCAGTATCTTAGTATTTAATGTGTCTATTTTCATGGCAGTAGCGTGTAAGCTTTTTGAACAGAATTCAGCATTTTTAATTCATGTAATTTTTCAAAAGTTGAATGTACAATCTCGCAAAGTCTTATTATGTATTGCAGTAGAAACTTGTAGTAGAAATATCAACATCATTTTTTTTCTTTCAAATAAAATTTCAACAAATAAATACAATTTATATGCACTAATTTAACAATGTTTTTACAACAACACAAAACAACACAGTTACAATATAAACTCTTTCAGCGTGATATTTAACTACTGGAGAGGTCCGATGTAGTGCAAAACACATGCAAACAATAACCAGGAGCAGCTGGGTATTACAGTCTCATTCTATAACTGCTGCAATTAAACTAACTGTTACATGTGCAAAGATAGAACTGACTGGATGTCTTGGGAATAAAGACAGAACTCTCACATCCCTTTAGCTATCTATCCATCCCTCCCTCCCTCTCTTTTTCCAACAACATATGCATTCACAGATGAGCAGCGCTTCACTTTCTATCTCTGTCCTCTGGGTATTGTGTATTGTGTGAGGTGAGGAACTCAGCAATCCCACAGCAGACGGCACAGAGCCTCTGGCAGGATTCCAGTGAGACCAGGTGCAGTGAAACCAAAACTGCACACCAGACCTCCGCTATCATTGCTGAACTTCATATTTAAAAATTGTTTATTAATCTTATCGAGCTTTTGTGGACAAGCAGTTAGGAGAAAAGTAGGAGATTACGTTTCCAAACACATGCAAGGTTCTACATAGCACCCTGATGAGGCACCTGAAGGTAGATCTTAAGAGACGTGACCGATAATATACATCAACTGCGTCCTTAACATGTCACACACATGAACATTTTCTAAAACTCCCATAAGAAGCAGAAGAAGTGCTCTGGGAGGAACGCTGAAGCCTCCACCCAGAACACACCTCACATTCCTTCAGCTTTAGTCAGTCGAGGTCGAGTCGGCCCATGTGCCATACTGCAAATGATTCTGGGGAGTTTCAGTGGTGGTGTTTTGCAAGTTTCACTCACTGGTATGTTTAAGTGTGAGGAGAAACTGGGCTTGGAGAACATGCAGGACAAGGAATTTAGAAACATGCCAAATGGAGACACTTATATCCTCTTTTCAAATAAACCAAAAATATTAGAAAATCACAACTTTTCATTTTCTGTCAGTCTTACAGAAGAGTCAGGTTTTAAATAGGAAAATTATTGAAACTCTTTAGTCATTTTTGAGCGAGATGCTAATGGTCTAATCAGATTAAATGATCTATGTTAAGCTAAGCTAAAACTGCTACCGCCAGACCTGGAGATTGGCTGAATGTATTCGAAAACGCTAAAATACAACTGTTTAACTGTAGGGGAAATCCAAAAATAGTGGAATGTTCCTTTAACTGTTTTTGAAAGACAGGTTTCAGATTAGTGTTAAACAGTCAGTGTGTGTGTGTGAGTTCCCTGTGGACTCACAGCTTGTTATGATCACAGCATTGAGTGAAGTAAGCTTGACTGAACTCTGTGAATAAGATTACATGGGCAAGAACACACACATTAACAATAACCTCATGCTGGCTAGTATAAAGACAACACACACTTTCAATATGCACACTGAAACACATTTTTATTTCCACATGGAACGCAAAAGACATTTTTTCTGACTAACTAGGAACTGCTCCCACACACACAACGCAAGCTCTCTGACCCAGCTCATCTGACCCTTCCCCATCATCCTTAAGGCAGACAACCTAAATTAAGGACACACACAGACAGACAGTGATAGGCCGCCCAATGCTGCAGCTGCTCCCCCTACTGGCGGTAAAATGTTAGACACAGAAAATATAATACAGCCGTGTGTACCGTTTAATTTATTTTTACTGACCTACTGATAAGTACAAATCCTCATAAGGTCTGAAATTTGTTGTTGTAAGACCAAGAAAAAGAAACCATGTGCTAAACTGAAAGCTGGAGAGCAGGAAAATTAAAACCAAGTGCTGCATTTTGTATAAATTCAAAGATAAAAGACACTAAACTCACATTTGGCGTTTGATGTATTCTTTGAGTAAATTCTCCTCAATCGTATACATCTGCACGCGATTACCGTCGTCGTAGTAATAGACCATGTTAGTGCCGAATTCGGCTGGAACTGTGGGCCCATCCACGAACGAGTCCCGGTAACTGTGGGAGTAGTCATAACGACCTGAAAACATAGTGAGAGATGATATTATTAATAATACATGATGTGTATTTCTATGCATATACTTGATACTGAATAACTGAAACCAAGTTGTAGGACTAAAGGCCCGTTCACACCAAGCACGACAACTATGAAGATAGCAATATTACGATATCATCGATTTATTCTGCCGCTTTAAATTCTTGAGCTCATGATAGCAGGATATATTCTGATTGGATGTAAAAAAAAACATTCTGAAAATAATTTCAACGATATCGTTTCTCTGTGCCTTTATGGTTGTGGTGATTTTTAGAACTATATCTTTATCGTCATCTAGTTATCGTGCTTGGTGTGAACGGGCCTTAACCTATTTTTAGGCTTAACTGAAGAATGATTTTAAAGTTTTTTTAGATGGATTCACGCACTTTTTTCCTATTTCAAAATCATAATCCCCATTCACAACCATTATAATGCCTGGTAGAACCCGGACAGTTTTTTTTTATATAACTATATGGGGTAATTTTCATTTTTGAGTAAACTATGCCTTTAAGGTGACTCTGATCTTAATCACTTTGAGTTGTTTTGTTTTTATTGGATTTACTTCACCTGGACAAGCTTAAATTTCAAGCCCTGTGAAATCCGTAGGTTGCCTTAACACATTCAATCAAAATGAAAATGAATGAAAATTCAGTGCATTTTGTACAACATTTTGCAACACACACACAGACTTCAAACAGAAAAATCTTCTTTAATAAGTCATCCTAAACATGAAAATTGATGTAGAGATGTTTATTGGTTACCTCGTCCACGACCTCTGCCTCGGCCACGACCTTTGCCCCTGCCCCTAGGGCCTCCGCGGACATTGCTGCCCTCGCTGCGAACGCTCGCTGTGTCATCAAAGAAATCTCTCTCTCTCCGCCAGCCTGAGGAACACACAAAAGAAAAGGACAAAACCTGATCATCATGTTTTCCACCATGATTTTAAAATCTTGAGACTCAATGAAAGCAAAACACTTGACTGCCTGTACAAAGCAGCTTATATGACATTTATTTACTTATTTGAACTGTGACCAAGAAAACTTTTAATATTTAGTATTTAATTATGTCACAGTATTTGTTTAAAATCTCTTCATATGTATATGTTTTAAGGCACAGAAAAAGCAAAAAAACTGAAAGAGAAATAAGCTTTCCAAAACCAGCCTAAGGGCTTTCAATAAAGCCTTATATCCTCCTGCAGATGTCTTGCCATAGCATTTAGACAATAACTCAAAGCGAATTACTCCACACTGACATATAAACAGATATAATGTGAGATTTATGTAGAAATTAAGGAACCACTGAATTAAATAATGAGTATTTTGCAATACTTTAAGAACAAAGTGTCTGAGTGTGTGACTATGGCCACATGTGTGCATGTGTTAAGACATGCGTGTGTGATTTAAAGCATTAACGCATCTGAAACCCGCCCAGGCAACAGGACAATTTCTAAGCACTCAATTCTTTCAGTGTCTGTCTTTTCTCTCTTTTTTTTTTTTATCTGTAGGTTGCTGGTACACGTATGATCATGTTCAAGTTCTCACATTTTTTCCCAAAGTTTGTAGTAGTGTTATGAAGGTGTGGCGAGTAATTTTTTTCTCCCCCACTTCCACTATCCAAACCTTTTTTTCATTGAAAGGAATGAGTAGTACTTTGGACAAGTTTGCTTAACCATTTGATACATGACATTCACTAAAGTGGACAGATGTTTAAAAGCCATTTTTAACCATTCAGGGTTTTAAATTACAAGGGTAATTACTTTTGACCCTTATCCATAACTCTACATGACTGTTCACTTTACATGCAATTGTTGTCGTTTTATTCTTTAGCAAAATGCATCATTTTACAAACAAGTTTTAATGATTATTATCTTGTTTAATAAAAAGGGGTTACAGTTAATCCATCTGCGGGCTAAAATAATTACTTTAGTGAGTGTGTAATGATCACTGATGAGACAAAGAAACTAATTACATAAATCCCAGATTAATTCCACGCAAAGGTGCTTCCCTGTCATGGAAAAAAATGCTAAGTAACCCCCTATTATTAAATTTGTTCTCTTTCAAAATAAATTAATCATGAGTGTTAAATGTATCTGCGAATAGGACATTTTTACAATAAATTTTGCATAATCCTGAATTCATACCAACAGAAATTAGTAAAAAGCTCAATGGCTACTGTCATTAGTACACTTTCGAGGACTATAAATGGAGATGTATTCACACTGTATACAGCATACAGTACCGAAAATAGTGTATCATTTGATCAGCTGCCAAAACTCAAAACGCATTTTTACACAAAATTGAATCAAAAAGGCAAAACAACTGTGTTTAGTTTCAACAAGATAACAGTTAAAACAGGTCAGAAAATGCAATGTGAAAAATTAAGAGGTCATATGTCCGCAGAGAAGCATACTACTCTCTGAACTGGACAGTGAAAGGTAAACCTCAAATAAGGATATGCAGTGCCTATTTATGTGCGTTAATGTTGTCGTCTGGCTCACCTCCTCTCCTACGGGGAGCGCTGTTGTGCATGTCTTCTCCATCCTCTGTCTCCTGTTCATTCGAAAGTCCTGTGATTGGATCCGACTGTGCCTCCCTGTTCTCCTTACTATCACTCCCATCACTTCCGCTCTCCTTCTCTCTCTTCTCTCCCCCGCGATCCTTCTTCCTCTCCCTCCGTCCGGGCGTAACTTTCCTCCCCTGCACGTTTATCACATTCTGATGCTGCTGAGGAGCACAATCAAACCAATCTTTCAGTAACTTGAACCTGAACTTTGCAGAATGAAGCCAGTAGCACAGTCAGTGAAAACCAACGGAGATAAATTTACTCCACAGGTCTGAAGGGCATGTGATATGGAATGAACACTCCACGACAGTGCATAAAGTTTCATTTCATAGATCTTAACTCTAACAACAAAAAAAAAAAACTGACAAAAACAGGCACAAAGAGAGACATGAATGCATAGTTTATTGATTTAAGACGTTTCATGGTAGAAAAATAAAAAATATTCTTCCATGGAACATTATAGATGATGTTTAGCTGAGTGTCCAGGCTGCTCTTTCCCATTCAATGAAAGTAAATGGGGATCTATACAATCTTGGCCAAAAGGCCCATATAACCCATAAAATCTTCTGAAGAACTTTGAATGTGTGCTGGGGAAAGTTACTTTCAAAGGTAATGCACTACGATATTGTTACTCCATGAAAACGTTCTATGGTAAGTAATACGTTACACCTGTACTGGGATTGTTTGTTTTTTAATAACAAAAAAAATGAAATTAATAAGCATCAGGCTAAAAGAAGTTACTCTGCACCTCACTGCCAATTTCTCTCAAAACGTATCAGTGAATAAATGGGGAAACAAAGTAATTCAAAAATATTGCATTAGTTTACAAATTTTCGCATGTTTCAAGAACTACATTTCAGGGTTCACTTTTTTTTTTTATACAACCAATGAATATATATAACGTTTAATGATTACCATGTTTACTTTTTTCACAAATAGTATCCAGGTTTTCCATGACTACAGTACAAAACTAAAACTGTAAACATTAATAAAGAGACCATTTGTAACAGTTAGAAATCATGCACAGATGTTCTTAAATTTCAAGATGGACATACTGAGAAATGATTAATTTTATAATGTCCGACCCTTAAAAATAACATGGTAATAAAATAATGTTTTAGCTACGGTCTTTATTATGTAAATCAAATAATAAAAGGCTTAGAAGTTAATAAAACAGCTAGAGTTAAACTGAAATGCAGTGTCTTCCTCACCTCCTTATTGGCGATTTCTCCAGGGGTCGGCCAATTTGTGATGTCACTGAAGTCGCTCGACTGCATCGGGAACGAAAGAAAGAGAGAAACAAAGTTACATATGTACTAGAAGTTCCCATCCTTCATCATTATCCATTACTACAACAGCCAACTCCTGTCTTAGTACATAAATAGGAAAAACGCAAAACTATTTGATTTGAACAAACCGAAAACTAGCAAACAGGATCATTTCCAAATGAAATGTCAACTTAAAGGCAATGAGCAGAAGCCTGCTCTCTCAACGTCCAGTTTGAATGATTTATGAAAAGGCAGCTGCTCCACTCCACTGACGTCTGTGCGTCAAATACTCCTCATGTCGAATTTCCACCCTACATGACAACTTTGTCAGTATTTAACACACAAAACATAATTTTGACTCTGTGGGGGAAGTGTGGCTTTCCTTTCTCAGAGATCATTTCACCTTCTATTACCGGAGGAATGTCAATCATTCCTCAAGCTGCGAAGCAACCCAGAATTGCAAGCGGCATATCGGATTCCACTATCGTCCCAAAATGGGTCCTGGGTGTCCCAGATGCTAAAGCTAGATGGTAGAAAGTTAAAATGCTATAACTGATGTGAACTAACAAGGCTATTCATAACAAACCAAACGTGTCACAGTCCTTTAAAAAAAAACATGAGGGATAAACACAGAATAACATGCTAGGGGTCACAAATGTACAAGGGAACCTGTCAGGTGGTGTATGTGCAAGTAAGTGGAGACTAACTAACATGCCTTGGAGTCAGTCATGGGGACAACTCTACTGCCCCTGTTAGGACTAAATCTGAGCCCTCTATGTGCTCTCTCTGGAATGTCCCGCTGAGGTAAAAGTCAAAAACTCATGTGCTGACTCTCTGTTGACTATCACCCACACAAAAGACTGAACACAGCGAACAAATATCCACTTAAATACAAACACAAGCCAAGCTGCTCAATGACTGGCTGCTGCTGACCCCTGATCCAGAGCAGGACATCCAGAAACTAGACTGTTACACAAACAGACTGGAGGAAAAAAATGGACACTTTTACATATAGACAGACACAAAAAGAGATGTCCATATGTATTTACATAGTATCCATAATTAATGACTGGGATTCAATTTTTTTTATTTCATTTACGTTAAACAAATAAATGCAGGTCACATGGGCTTCACTGTTGGTGATCCACTGCATAAAAATGACTTACCTTACTGGTCTTCCTGGATCTGGGTTTGCTGGCACGGACAACTTTGGTAGGACTCTGGGGTTCTGTGGACACTGAAAAAAAACAAAAAAACAAAATCAAGAAAGACTTTTTTTTGAAAGGAAGCCCTGCCCTCTAATCAAAAGAATTAATCACTAATCAGTAAAGTCAGAGCGTCACCGCAGCTGCCATTAGAAATCATGGTTTCTATAAAAATAGTCAACATTCAGTGATGTGCTCTCAGAAGTGCGCATGCGCAATGGCCGGTCTAGACTTTTTTTTAACGCTGTTTAAGCAAAAAAAAAACATTTTAGACATTTAGTTGTCAGATTTTATTGGTGATTTCAAAAATGAAATTTATGCTACACATGCTATCAGAATTATCTTAAATACAAGGATCCTAGCTGGAAATTGGACATGAACAACCTTCAAGAGGTCTTATATGGTCAAATACCGACTACGAAACTCGTAGTTAAAATAATTCCCAAAGCACATGAATGTAGCTTTAATCTTAAGCTTGGCGAACAGTTTGTGAATTTGATGCTGATGAATTTAATGCCCGAGAGGCGCTTCAAACGTGGCCACCGAGTGACATGACTTCCCTTGAAGGGACTTTGATACAGTTCATTAGAGAAAGCAAGAAAGAAAGCAAGAAAAGAAAAAAAGCAATTTTCATTTTAAAATTCCATTGTTGTTATTATTATTATACCATAAATGGCAGAACTGACATTTCCAAAGTTTAGAAACTACAAATGCAGAAGTATGTCGGTCAATCACTGAGTGTGCAGCCTGTCATAAATGCTTAAATGCTAGCACACGAAAAAAGATAAAACCACACTTTTACATAACACTTTATTTAATTCAGCTTTCAAAGGCAGTTTGGATGCTTTCATTGACTTCAACTGACACTGCGTGAACGCTTAAGACAACCAGAAACGCAGCTAGCCTGACTGTACTTGTGCATTAACACAATGACTTTATTGACCATTCATTCATACTGAAGACAGTCACCAACACTGTACACACCTCCACAGAGGAAGAACTCTGGATTTTTGGTCGATATAGAGCTAGTTCTGCCTTTGCCTGTGGACACGTGCGGTATGACCTAAACCTTCTAAGTTCATCTAAAGTGATAATGACTCTGAGGGCATTTACACATTAAACCAACTCCTACATGTTATACATGCATCTGTACAGTAACCACCTTTTAAAACAATTTCAAACAGGAAAAACTTGTGCAATGTCATAGCAATGCCTTATAACACTTGGTAAAACACCTCTTCAGGCTTTACAGGGCACACAACACACTATTACAAAATCTCTGTTAAATACATAAGCACAGTGTCTGGATTATCTAGAAAACACCTCCTCCAGGTAGTTAATTAATAGCTCAAAGTATGACCATAAATACTGCATTTCTTTATTTACGTGACTCATGAATGAATACTGGATTTTCGTTCTCAGGGAGTCCCAGATCTGCACTTAAAAACCACAAACGTCTCTCTCTCTCTGTGTCCAGTGTTGGCAGGTCAATACAGACTAAGTGCTGTGGTCAATTATCTGGGAACAGCTTCACTTAGATTGTAAAGCCACACGCCAGCACCTGCGCAGCAAGGTCACACATTCACATGCGTAAAACATTAACTTCTTTGCGAGATGAAGCAGCAAACAACATTTCTATGAGGGCCAGTGAAAGTGGAGTTATCCGTGGTATTCAAATCCCCCCAACACAAAGACAACGGCCCCTATGGGTATTTGTGCCGCTGTTCACACAACCAACAAAGCAGCTATGTCCTGACAAACTGCCCCCACCATAATAACAGAGTCACAATAGCACATATAAAAAGCGTTTTTAAAAAACAGCAGAAGAAATATGATGCTAATGGTAACAGTGTTAATTTTGGTGTAGTGTAGCATAACCTATTTATAAGATAAAACAATCTCGCTAAGGAAGTTAGCACAATGTATGTGACACAACCGTATGTCTGACTTTTGATGAACATCTATCCGTTCATTGCAACATCGGGGGGGCTTTACAGTTGCACATGAGGAGTTTAAATTCTTGAGGTTGTGGAGCAACAATCATGAATGCTCTAAGATTAACATTCTGGTCTTAAATGATCACATCAAATCAGCTTTATTCTTCAGAAATACAGCAATACTCAAAGCTTTTCCTGTGGGAGAATCTAACACTACTTTGTTGGAATTGCCAACAAAACCGGTTTAAATGTGTTTAAAAAAAAAAAAAAAAAAAAAAAAAAGCTGTCAGGATTAAACAGGCAATAGAGAGGGACGCCCATTCCTGGGAGTGTCCAGGGTCCTTTATCATTACTTGAAAGGATGGCCTGTATGATAAGGCACTTGGCGCTTGCTGACAGTGTGGGGTGTGACCATACAAACAAACTTACTGATACTCTCCAGCCGACACCTTTCTGTCAGTAAATACCGCCTGAGGCTTAATAACTTCATCTGATGCAAACAATCATTTAAATTTCTCCTGTGATACTTAGAGGAATAGGCCTGGTTCAACCAAAAATAATTTTTTTGTCATTAATTACTCACCCTCACGTTGTTCCAAACCTGTACGAGCTTTGGTAATATTCAGAACACAAATTAAGATATGAAATATGAGAGCTCTTCATAGACAGTAACACAATTAAAATGTTCCCAGGTGCAGTTGTGTTTCTGTCTATAGAGGGTCAGAGAGCTCTCGGATTTCATCATCAAAAAAACCCAAAAACTCTTAATTTGTGTTCTGAAGAGTAACAAGGTTTCAAGGGGTTGGAACTACTTGAGGGTGAGTAATTAATGACAGAATTTTCATTTTTGGGTGAACTATTCCTTTAAGACTGGAGTAATGGCTACTAAAAAGATAAATCAAGACTGCCATCAAAGGAATAAATTATTTAGTCATAAAATATATATTAAAATAGAAAAGTTACTTTCAAATTGTAATAAAAGTGCACAATGTCACTGTTTTCATTGTATTATTTTAAACGAAAGCAGGTTTAATAAACAAACATAATGACCACATACAGGTATCACTGCAGTCAAAACAGACAAAGCTGCTTACAACAAACCCCATGGCTGTTTGACAGGGGAGCAGTCTATTCTCAAATGTCAGCTAACAAGTCATGTGTACAGACTCTAAGACCAGAGTAATGGTTGTTAAAACACTGCTATCAGTCCACACATCATGTGACAGCATTCTGATCATTCAAAGCAAAGCACACATTTCTGATTTTCATCACAGATCCCTGAGGATCAACCTGAGAGCTTCTTTCACATCACAGTCCCATTTGCAAATACTTGGAATCATGACATGAATCCCACATTACAGAAAGCACAAAGACCCTTGGCTTAACAAGGTCAGTGAGATCTACAGCTCTGTTTACTCTTCAGAATAATGACAAGAACAATGCATATGAATTGCCACGACTAAACTCACACAACAGAAGATTGGTTTGGTCAAACCACAAAGGAGAAATGCCCGTTTTTCACACGTCTCCATTCAAACTGAACACAACAGTTTTTTTCATAAGGAAAAACAGGAAATTGGCCATGTAATTCAGATACTCAACTGAATGTAATTCAGCTGAGGGGTTTAATCATTCAAAGACTGACACAAGAGAAATTTAATCACCATACAATTCACTGATTGCCCATGAGTGGCTTGAAAACATCATCTCTATTTGACAAGCTGTCTATCACAATACTTGATACAAAGAAGAAAACAAACAAGTAAAATAATGGGCAGCTATGCACCAAAAGTTCAGCAATCGAAATTAATCAGCCAAAACAAAAAAACCCCCCACAAAATCTAGTTCATGCCCACAACACGAAAACGCGACAAAAGATAAACAAGCTGGCAGTGTGGATCCACTTCGAACATGATGCTAGAAAAGAAATATGCAAATCTGCTCAGATGAAAAAATTGAAAGAAGGCCGAAGAGCTTTACTATGAATGGTTTAATTCATCACCTGAGAACATGATGACACCCTGAACAGAACACCAAGTTACACAATCACCCAAAATAAATTACAAAAACCTTAATAAATGAAAACCGTAATTTCTGTAAAAATTCACTTTTAATGCATCACTAATAAACTGCACTTCAGGTATCAGGTGGGAACACATCCAATCAAACTAATACTAGTCTAACTGGTATCCAAAGACACATAAAGGTGCGGCCATATTTACCACTTCACAGTTAAAATTTGTGGACGAAATCTATGTTTCGCGTGTGAACAACAAAAAAAAGTTTTCCATGTTGATTTTGGTCATTTTCACATTGGTCATGTCATTTTCCAAGTTGGCCAACAGATTAAGCGACATCTATGTGAACTTTCTTTTTACATACTATTGAGAGCAGACAATCAACCTTTTTTTATCCACAGAATTTTGCGCAAATGTTCCTAATGGGTTTGCACCTATATAAAGTCAAAACTTCATATAAATTGAATACAAATTACCTTTATATAGGTTGAAAAATGACCTAGAGCAAACAGATCTTACTAACAAAACTGTATATCTGCAAATATCTTGCTGTTCTGGTTTGTGATCTCCGTACTTCTCTCAGTGATGTTTATTTATTCAAACAAAGTTATTTAAAAGGTGAAGCGCCTTCTTTTTATGCTATTACCATTACCTGTTTTCAAACAGGTTTCCTACACACTTCCCCCGTCAACCATAGTCAGACAAACAGATAGTGATACCCAAAGCCATTGCCATTGTTTGAGCGTTGGTCCATTGCTGGCGCCAATCTATTTTAAATCAAACAGAACAATGTTCCTCAGTGTTCATCAGGGAAACTAAACTACAAACAAACAGCTAAATTATAGTTGTCTCTGTTTACTCTTAACATCTACAAAAATGTCACTCTTTACCCTAAACAACATTACACTCCTATCACTCATGAGCAAAACCCATCAGATGGTCTTATCAATGTACACAGTAATATTCAGTTGAGGGAGTGGTCTAATATTAACATTCCTTTAAAACTACCATATTGCAAAAAGGTCAGCAGGTGAGCTGCACACTACCAGAATCCAAAAACCAAGTGTTCAAGTACTTATGAAGTGTTTAGCAGCTGTGTAAGTGTGGTTGAAACTCGGTGTGGAGCAGTGAGAGTGTAAAGGCCTCTCATGAGCTTCTGCTGGAGTTGCAGTGCTCAGCACTCCACGTGCTCCCGTGCAACTCGATCAGATGGGGTGGGGAGAGGGGTTAAATCTGCCCACATCAGCAAGTCTGTCCAAATACACCCAAATGATAGAGGCATACACGGGTCTGTCGGTAGAATGGTGTGGGAACGGACGTTTTTGATGGCCGGTTATTCCCACTACTACCATATTTGGTCACATCATAAATGGCAAAAAAAAACCTACGGGCTTCCTAACAACATGCAGTGCGTTTCACCTGACTAAAGTAACTTAAACTAGCCCAAAAGCATTCAAATAACCTCTAGAAGCACATACGAGTACCGTAACATGGACAGGTTTTATGTGTGTTCTACGTATTATCTAACTTTAACAACAGCATTGTTTTTAAACAGGCGAGCAAGGACAGCACAGCATATGTCAGCCAAACCACAAACAAGACTCTGAGACTTAAAACCTAAAACAGTCAGTCACAACCACTAATAGACCCTGTCAGATGTGTGAATAAAGCAGCGTAAAGTTAGTGTGTCTTTCATTGCTTTATAACGCATTAGAGGATTAAGCAATCTGTTGAGTTAGCGCGTTGCTAGATAGAGTCGTTGTCCGATTCGTGAACGAATCGTTCTTAAGAGTCGAATCTTTTCAATGAGAACCAAAGCCTGAATTGTTTACGAACGGTGATGTTACAAATAAAGCGTGTTGGAAATATGTTTACGACTTCATCTAATGCCAGTTTTATCTGACAAAGTTGGTTTCAATAAATTGCGTTTTATTCAGTTAAAATAAGCAAACATGAACTCGATTAAGGTAAAATCTAATTATAGTTTAGTGTTTGAACCCAGTTCATAAGAACTAAACTTTGCTAAATCAAAATTACAATAGACACTCTTAATATTAAACAGTAATAAGTGCTCAAATACGTTTTTATTGAAAGGTTTTAGGGCATAATGTCACATCAGGTTGCCAAGGGCGACGTCATAACGTACAACAATGGCTGAATCAGTCAATCAAACGAACTGTTCAAACGAACCGACTCGCTGTCCCAACCACTAGTGCTAAAGCTAACAGGCCACGCCCCCGCCACTGATTGGCCCGTTTCTTTGACCATGTATGAAAAACACACTTTACGGATATGGGCACAAAGTTTAAGAATTATCATAAATTGAGAGAATAGCCGCAGTTATCGTACGTTTCAAAGCACAGGTGCACGAGCACGCGATAAAGGGCATAAAAGTGAAATGACAGGAGTTTAATGGCCGCTCCTGTTTGCAGTAGCACATGCGAGCTAACAGAGCACATGTGTGCAATAAATGCTGTTGGAGGCATAAACGTGTCTGTCGTGAGCATAACCTCCCTACCTGTTTGTAGCGAGCTGTTGGTGGCATTATTAGGAGGGCACGCGTTCCTCTTCGTCCATGGGTTCACTTTCGGCGGAGGAGCCTCGATCACTTTCTTCTTGGCAGTTTCTGCTTTGTGGCTTGATGCATTCTGCTCGTTCTCCTTGTCGTTGGTGTTGTCCGCGCTTAACTCATCCGCTTTGCTTTCCATGACCCCCTGTTTTTGATGTTTCGAGTCGACCTGAGGAGGATCCTGCTGCCCCTCCTCGTGGCTCGCTCGATCAGGTTTCTTGGGTCGATCCGCGTCCGACTTGTTTTGGTTCCCTTCGCCCAAACAACTGACTGTCACGTCCAAGTCACTCGCCACTTCAGTGGTCATGGTTCAAAAGCGCAAACGCCCACGCCTGGTTATTTTCTTGATATCCAGCAATAGTTCTTTTCCAGAGCAAATGAAGTAAAAGAGTCGATTAAAGCTGTTGCAGCTAGAGCACAAGTTGACAGCCAGCAGCTTGAAACACGGCGGAGCGCTGCATCGGACTTTTTCGTCTTCTTAAATGTCAAAATGCTCGGTCCCTTAAAGAAGCCATGTTGTGCGATCACACTAACTGATTACAGTAAGCCAAACGACGAAAATAAAAACTTTGCCAGTGTTTTCAACCCACTTCACGATTTGGCTGATCTGCAACTCACCTAAATAAAAGGAAATACTACGAACGGCCACGAGTCATTGGACGAGTGTGTGGCGCCTCTCTGTCGCCCCTCGCGGTCAAAACGGGGTGCTGCAAAACAGAAGAACGTGGTTGATCAAAGGCAGTGTTGCCATGTCCACTTCAGGCTTGTTTTATTTATAAAGGTAGCGGGTTGCTTATTATATCCTTATTTCCAGAATATATTAGGCTTGGTTCCATGCCACAACAAAGTATGACTGACCATTAAATATTTTTCTTTTTTTGTTTGTTTTGCATTTAATGTCTTATAATGTAAACTAAAGAAATCAGTATGTCTGTACCTCACAAAATAGTTTAAGTGTGTAAAATAATATAATTATATAATAAATAATAACTAAATATATATACAATAGGGTGCCCAGTTATTGTAATTGGTTTCCTCTTTTGCTTCAATATCACACTTTTCCCCTTTTCAAAGGTAGTTTGATTTATCCTTTATTCTGATGGTCAGTATAGGATGCAGCTTTACCTTGTTTCATTTATGTAAGTTCCTTGAACAATACATCACATCAATTCATTCAAACAGACGCTAATGTTTGTTTCGGACTTGTTTTGTTAAGATGGCTTAGTTTTCTAACGGGATCTGGCAACACTGATCAGAGGCAGTCTGACGTGGCCTTTTCCCCAGTCAACACAGAGTCAGTTACAAAAACCGTGAAAACATCAAACGAGATATCACACAGATTTCATCAACTGGTTTAGACGGTTTGTCAAACCTCAAATGTGAACACGTTTACAGGTAGACGATATAAGTGGCGCATGTACTGAGTTTAGCTGAGCGTCAGACCGAGAGCACAACCACCACTGAAGCTACTGTTTATCAGACAAAAGCAACCGTTACTGTGGATGCAACTCAAGATGTTTTGAAACAAAATGGCAATGGAAATTCTTAAAAACACCACCAGATGGGGTTCTTTCACAAAATGATGTGAAATATCATAACAAGACATCTCACGTGTTAATTTACATAAAAAAAATAAATTGAACTTGTAATCTCGTTTCTGCTTTAACACTGTTCAAAGAGCATAGTCGTCATAAGATGTCTTCTCTAAATTTGTCAAAGAAAAGCAGTGCAGGGATAATGCTTGTTTAACATCCTCAAATGACTGGCGTGACTTTAAATGCCAGGCTTTTTAGTTCGCCTCCCGCTGACACACTTCGCAACTACAGTCCAAATTTGCAACAAAATGTTCAGCTGAGGCGTTTCATTGTAGAAATAACAAAGGAGTTTCAATGTACTGCTTTTCAAATAAATTACATGAAACATTAAAAAAATCTGAAACCACTAGTTTACTAAAGTACAATCATGTATATTAAGGAGCGATACTTATAACGGTATATACTGCATATAAAAAGTAATCTCATCAAATATGTTTAAACTGATGTTCATGCAAATTAAAATTACATTTTTATCAGCTAGCAGACGAGAGTTCTGTGGTTCTTCTGTTTATGTAAGAGTGATGTACCATGTTCTTCCAGTGGCCTTTAGTCAGCTCCTCATGACCTTACCGTAAAATGAAAAGAATTAGCTGTGAAGAAACTTGAGCTAGATGTGTCATACCCACCCCAGAGATGTTGTTGGGTAAGATTTCACAAGACATTATGACATCAATTCCATCTCGTACTTTTTAAATCACACCGAGGGAACCCAAATATTACTGTGATAAAAGTCCAAACAAATCCCCCCCTTTCACCACTGCACACTCACCCCGGCATAATGAATATATTTGGATGAAGGATCATTAAAAACCCAATCCTCCTCTTACCAACTACTTCATATCAGTTCAATGCATCTATCTCAGGTTCAAATCCAGCACCTCCTGCCCCTCAGCTGACCAGAAAGTTCAGCATGGGGGAGATGAAAAGACTAAGCTGCAGTCTAAATATCAATTTAAAGCAACCTCTTGGTAAGATAATTTGATAACAGCATAAATTGAGGTTGGACATTTGTGGAACAAATCCAGGACATTAAGAGAAAAGGTACTGGTGCCCTCTGCTGGCCAAAAGAAAACATTTGCTGATTGCAACTGGTTTTAAGCTTATTCATAATGAAAAGTCACTCAACTAACTAAAACATGAAACCATAATGAATTCTCACAAACATTATACTCAAAGAAGAGAGACATCTTAATACCCAATATATCATTTATTTTCAAAATCATGGAAAAATAAAAATAAATAAAAACTTTTTTTTAGCTGTTGTTATGGGAAGGGTTTTGACGGCTAGTCCTCCAGCAAGAGGTCCACCTCCTCCATGGGCACTCTCAGACGCAACTCCTTCTCAGTCATAAGATCTAAAAACTCTTGCACACGTTCAGGGAACAGCTGCACTGCGTCCATGTACAAGCCCTGCAAATACACACATTGAGAGTCTGAGACGTACACCGTAACATGCTTCTCAGTACCTTGTGTAAGTATAGCTTATCTTACCTTTACCCAGGGGACTGCCTGCAGGGCTTTGTAGAAGATTCCACTGCCCCTCTCTGCATTCCCATCACATACCTGTAAAAAAACACAAAAGAAAGCAGCTCACACCTCCATACCTGTAGCTATTTCTGAACATTAACTTCCAAGTGTTTACAGATTACCATGAAGTTCAGATACATTCTCCAGAGCAGAGGACAGTGGGCCCCATGTTCTGTTGCTGCAGCGTTTTCAAACAGACAGCGGATACGGTTGCCAAGACCATTATTTGGCATGGCGGGCAGGGCTTCTCCAGGAAGATGAGACCTGAACAAAGACGACATTAGTTACTAAACCCGCTTATTGCTACAAGATTAGTGTTATTACACAGGCAGTAACAAACTTTAACAGCCAACAGTTCTTCTGGTGTGGCTGTAGGGTGACCTGAATGAGATCACTGACTGTAAGAGAATATTTTAAAAAGCTGCTATGAACGCACAATGCAGCACATTTGTGTCACATTTTGAAACATGCTTTGACACAGTAGCTACAATGCGTTAGACTGGGCCTTGCCAGAAGCATTTTTTCACAAAGAAAAAGAAACTAAAAGGCAACGAAAGGAAATGACAAGAAAACAAACAAAAAGTTTTTCCGATGTGTCGTGACAGATCACTGTATTGCCTCGGACAGATATCCTGATCGTCTTTTCATATATTACTTAAACCATTAAATAAGCTTGAATTAACATCAGAACTATTTATTTAAATCATGAAAAGATGTCATTACATCCAATTTTCAAGATTAAGTTCACCAAAGTTAATCTACTCTCCATTCAGATGTTTTTTGATTATGATTGTTTATGATTGGTCAGATCATCTATCAATCAAGGGTAAAAGCGAAGGGTCAATTGAGAGAGAAAAAGAATGTAGTTGTTTGTTTGTGTTTAATGCCATTCCAGCTGCTGTGGATATTTTCATGGCGAGAAATATGATGACTGAATTATATAATGTTTTTATAATTTATTTGACTTAACTCTGCTAAAAATCTCTTAAAGTAAAGCTTTTTTCCTCACCTCTGAACAGAGTCCAGCATCTGTCTCAGTCTTTGTTCTGCAGTAATTGCGAAAAGATATGGCACAATGCTGTTAGTTTTCTTTGCTACACTGTGGAAAAACCTGCGGGCACGGCCTGCGCTGTGATAGCGGTTCTCTGTTTGAAGGTAGAGTTGCCATAATGAGGCGCTGAAGGGCAGTAAGGAGAGAGCATCTGTAAGTGCCAGTCTTAGGCGAGAGAGAGGAAACACACTGGTGTTGGCGTGGTGGCGCAGCAGTGCTACATGCTGGACAGCAATGGACTCCCATTCTGAAAAGGCCTTGAGTCTCCTCAGAGATCCATCTGTCACTTCTAAATTCAAGTTGCTGGAAATCAGTTTTTGGATGGCCTGACTGTACACAGCATCAGCTGCATCTATCCCCACTGTGAGGTACTGATAAAGCCCAAAACATCCTACCAAGCTGGACATCCTGTGGAGCTTCTTTGGAGCTCCGGCATTGCTGCTTGTGCTCTGCTCAGATAACAAGCTCAACAGGGCCTGCTCATAGGCCTTTCTGGCCTTCAATATGGCCACTGGGTTGGTCTGACCAGCGAAAGGTGTGTAGGCAGCACCCTCAGCTAATTTAGTGAGAATGTAGACAGCTTTGGAAGTGGGGACTGTTCCGCTGTTAAAAGCCTGCTCTACCTCTAACTGGGCATAGAGAAAGCAGAGGTCACAGAGAACAGGATCATTAAGGCCTCTAGTCACGCCCATGCCCAAGGCAGTGTCAAATACTTTGCGTGCCTCCTCCAGATTACCCAGAAGCCACTCCAGATGGGCATACTCTCTCCAAAGTGCCAGGCTGCCCCTGTTATCTGGCTCTTTCAGCAGTCGCTTCACTAGCCGTTTACTACGCTTCCCCTGAGACTTCAGGCGCCTTTTATTTCCACTGCGTAAACATCTCAGCACCTACAACAGAAAAGCAATGAAGAAGGTTGACTGACACAAACATTATATTAAAAAAAGTAAAGACAAAAATAGTGCCTCTGACAATAACTCATAATAAATCATAAGATTATAATTACAATATAACATACATAAATATAATATATAGTAATATTAAATATTAGCTATATTATACAATTATATAATGTTTTATAATGCAATTTATTTTGTATTTAATATTTTAATTGGGGGAAGTGACTAATAGTCATGGAAATATTTATTTTATTATCATGAAAACCACAAAGTATTTTTTGCATGAAATATGAGGCATTTAGTTCAAAAGAAATGTTGCTCAAACCTTTAGTTTCTCATACTGTAGCAAACAGAGAGTAATTGCAGCTTGGTCCTGTACGGAGACGAGTGGTAGAGTTTGATGTAGAACGATCTGGAGAAACTCCTCCCCTGCTTTACACAGCCCTGCCTGCCTCCTGCAGTCATTCAGAAATGTCATGTGACCCACTGCACAGGTCCCAGCCATTGGGAGGCCATGAGAAGTCAGTGGACGCTCTGGGTCTGGACCCTCTTCAAGGAAGGCAAGATCGTCCAATAGAATGTTTGAGGAAGAGGATGTAAAGAATCTTCCAGAAGGTCCAGGCAGACCTAGGAACTGCAGGAATGACAGGATCAGCTGCACCTGGAGATCTGGTCTGTCCACACGAATCATAGATGGGCCGATATCATCAAACAAGACCTGCGTGGAGACAGAAAGAGATTTTAGTATAAATGGAACATTGATAACATCTTACAAGTATTTTAGCTAATTTGACTACACATTAAACTATAAATTAGAGAATGCTGAAATTCATTTTGAACAAAAATGCTAAATCATCTGCATATTTCATTTCATTTCCTACTCATCAGATTCACCTGTCTGTCGGGGTCCTCACAGTCCTCTTCTGATTGGCCCTTGGTTTTATCTGGTCTCCATGGCAACCAGTGGTTTGCCTCTCGTGATGCTTCCACATCTAACCAGATCTTCCACTTAGGCCAGGTCTTGTCTTTGATCTCGGAGTCGTCCTGTTCTTCTTCGTCATCCTCATCTGAAGGCCACAGAGTTCACTGTAATGTTAGCTCTCAGAATCAATAACAAAGACTCTGATTTGGGGGTGATAAAAGGTTTTGATGTTTTGGAATTGAGCATCAAACTAATTTTTTGGTCAACTACTTGTTTTATCTTTTTCACATAATGTCACAAGTACTCCCTATTACTCATGTCTGTGTATAATATTCATAAATTCCAAATATCAAAATCCCACTAGCTAGTTTACATTGCATTGGCAATTGTGTGCATGTGTGTTTGATTTGAACACCTGGCTCAGGAGGAACCACCCATCCTCCTCTCTCCTGCTGAAGCATCCAGGCCTTCCATCCCCGAGCTCCCCGTTCCCCAATCCTGGGCTCTCCACTGTCCCAAAATGGCTCAAAAAAATCCACCTGGACACAAAAAGAAACAAAGATTTATAAATAGCTTAAAAACACAAGTACAGCAAATAATACAAAGTTCCCTCACATTTTGATCAATGGATTTTCATAATTTGTCCATTCATTCATTAATGATTAATAAATGTTTTAATAGAATTTCTAACCTTACTTCACGAAGAGCTAACCACACACACACAAAACAATCTGTATTTCTGTATTAAAAAAAACATTCATGCCTTTTTGTGATTTGATCATTTTCCAGAACTTTGACAGTCTTGGAATCGGATCTTTTGAACAGTTTGTCTTAAAGAACTAATTCCAAAAATGATTCAGCAGTTCAATTTAGCTATGACATAATTACAACATAATTTGCAATTCATTTGTAGAATCACCAGCAGCAACATTCACATTCACAAAAGTTCTCTAAAGTGTGCATTCAGCTGAACGTTGAAGCTGATCGTTTAATTTGCAGTTATCACTCAACACCGAGCACCAGAACTACCTCATACTGCAGCAACAAACCCAACCAGCACTGAAAACCTGCTCAACCAATCACAGAAAGACACCAGAAGCGGTCAGCGAATCACATGCTGACTTGATGATTAATACAGCAGTAATGTGCACTACCCACCAGGCCATGTCACTGATTGATTAATTTTCAAGGATAAGAAATGCAGTTTCGCAGTTATTTACCATGAGTGAGAATGTGGGATGGGTATAACATGAGCAGTCTATCACAGACTGAAATGCGAATCATGTTTTTAATATTAACCAACAATCAGTTTCCAATCATATCAAGTTCATGTTAAAAACATTTAGGACAGAGAGCGTTTTGACTCTCTAGGACTCTTTAGGTCTTGCTCAGCAGAACGTGTATGAGGCTGTGTACAGGACAGATATTTTTGCTGTTAAAGAAAAAGTTTGTTTCAAAAAGCAACAGTGCATGTGAATATGCCTCTTCAGCAAATCCTGTGACCGAAGCAAAGAGGGTAGAGCAACCACAGTTTAACGTGAAAACGCAAACACATCTTGCGGTACATCAGGGGTCACCAAGTTCGGTCCTGGAGGGCCGGTGTCCCTGCAGAGTTTAGCTCCAACACTAATTAAACACACCTGAAGCAGCTAATCAAGGTCTTACTAGGTATATTTGAAACTTCCAGGCATGTGTGTTGAAGCAAGTTAGAGCTAAACTCTGCAGGACACCGGCCCTCCAGGATCAAGTTTGATGACCCCTGCGGCACATAGTTATCTCTCAGTACTATACACTTTTTAAAATGTTTTTTTACTACGGATTCCATGTTTATCTTAAATGAAATGCAGGGTTACATTTTACTCCACAGCGAAAACTACATATTTTGAGTTTGTGAAGTCCCTGAATAATTAATTGGATTATTCTGCCTTAAAGATTCACAGTATAATTAGGCAGATTAGGACTCATGTCGGACACACTGTGGTGCTGACATTAGACACATTCAAAAACAATGAGTCAGAATGAAACTGAATGGAAAAAGAATGCCAAAGGCGTTCATCTGAAGTTGTATGGTGTTGCTTTTACAAAAGCATTTTAATGTGATTGTGTTTGTGTGTGTACCTGTTGTCTAGTGGGAAGGTCTTTCACACTGTCAGGCTTGAAGAAAGTGAAGTCCAGAAGGGCTTGAAAGAGACACACGGCTTTCTCAGTGTGACCCGCCTGCCGCAGGAAATGGCACTGCTGTAAAAAGATACCTGCCAGACAAAAGAGAACACTTTGTCTCATTTATGATCACAGATATTTGTGAATTGAGAGTAAATATGATTGAAATAAAAATGTAACCAATACAGCCATGGAAATAGGTAATACTGCGGTGCCACCTCTGAACACAAGAGTGCAGCACAGAGTCACAGAGCTTGTTAAGAAACATTTTCCTTAAAAACTATCTTTTACTCACTCACGTGCTGTTCCAAACCTGTATGACTTCTGACCCATGAGACGTAAAAAGGGTTTAGGACAACACGAGAGTCAGTAAAATATGAAAAGATTTTATTTTTAGATGAACTATATTTCTTTTAACTCATATCAGAACCTCAGAAGTACATTCAACATTGACCCTTCACCTCATATTAGACCTTATAATCATAATGGTCCAATCTGTGTAAAAATAATTGTATGTTTGTGTGTAAATTTCAGCTCAGTTTAACAAATGTGGGCCCAGGGAGTGCTGATCCAGATACATGCTGCTCACTGACCAGATCTGTTGAGGTAATGGTTTAATTAGGCTAATTGAGAAGCCAGTGATAGAGAGCACAGAACAGCAAGGGGCCTGGCTCAAAATCTGATCATTCATCCACAAACACACACACACACACACACACACACGTACGTCTCAAAGATTTTAACGCCTGTTCATTTCGGCGAATCCCAGTACGGGGAAGCCTGGGACAGTGATGTTTGTGTTCTGACTCTCTCTAAACAGTCCCACACAATACACCCTCTAAACTAGCTGACAAACAACATGCCAATCTACTTAAAAATACCACATCATCACCTTTTACTGTTGCCTGACAGTCGATCCCTGCCACACACACTCAAGGGATGGACAGCCCCAGACATACTCCAAAACGTACACTTGCACAAATTGTACATTAGGTGCTTAACTCTACAAATATTTATGCATGTAATCAAAACACATTTACAGTTTCCACCAACTGCTGTCACAGCAACATGAGGGGAGGGAGAGGGAAAAAAATACCCACGGCTGCAAATTCACATCTAAACAAGTGAAACTCAAAGTATGACAATGCAAAAATGACCTGAGGACACTAGGAGACATTAACAGTAACATGGTGGAAAAGCTATCTGAAGAGTTATCTACATTTTACATGTATAAAATATTGCTATACCTAAGAGGTCTTCCTGGGTGCCTGGAAGTGGAGGGTGAGACACCATACTGCCATCCTGGACTGCACTGAGTGTGCTTAAACACTTTCCAAACACGCTGTTAACCTTTGACACCGAAAACGTGCTGAAATGACTCTGTGTGAAAAGAAGATACTTCCTCCATAAAGGCGCGCTGTTTGGATGGATGAACACTAGTTTCTTCCACTCTTTCTGCAGTGTGGCTGGCTCCCACAGTTCCTTGCACAGACGGAGTTTCTCCAGCTTCAGGTTTACGTTGGCAGGGTTACTTTCCACTGCCCTGTCCAGAATAGACAGCTTCTTCTCCAGCACGGCACGAAGAGACATCTTCTTCATCTCACCATCATTGTCATTGTCACTGGCAGCAGAGAATGACCTAGAACCAAAGGCCAGTTCATCCTGATCAGAGACAAAGAGAGAGAGCAATTTAAGTTAGGTAAGGAAACAACAATGCAGGCACTTTTCCTCTCTGGAGGCCTACCTGGAAGTTTATAAAGTCCAGCCACAGCTGGGTGTCCGTAGGATTCTCCCGTAGCTTCCTGTTAAACTCCTCCACCCGTGCACTCAGAAGGTCGCTGCTGCTTCCTTGAGCCTCAACATCCAGCTGATCTCCCTTGACCTCCGGTTGACCCTTGCCCTCCAGCCAAAGAGAGGTTCCACTGTCATAGATGCCCAGCGGATTTACCCACGATACGAGTGCCTGGGTGGAAGAGCCCTGCTCTTCAGTGCAGGCTGAGAGCTTGATGTAGGTATCAGAGCTGACTGAATTGCCCTCAGAGAGTACAGGCAAAACAGGCAGACTATCTGACCGGAGCAGCTGACGGGTGGAAGGACAGAAATAGCGCTCAGATTTCTTGTCCACTCGCTTCTTCTCTGGGCCACCATCGTTCCAGTTCACAGCCTGCGTCCTGATGTCTAACCCCAGGCATGAGCCTCCCTTCCTTTTATACCTAGAAAAACAAAAATATTACAGGTCTGAACTGGTTTTCCTTGAAAACAGTGCAGAAAATGTGAAGAAACTTTTTGGATTCCACCTGGGTCTACTGACAGATGAAGGACAAAGTAAAAACAGAAGTTGGCAGGTGTCTGAGTAAAGATGAGATGACTTGAGAAAGTGAAGAAAAGTGATCGAAGACAAGGGATTTGTATCCTCTTTGGAGCAGCACTTGACCTTCTCAAGAAAAGAGTGCTGAGATGCACACTCTGTACACTCATTCTGTACACACTCTTCACACATGATATCGATCAGCTTTTAGAGGAGTGTGTATGGGGGAATTTGTGTGAGAGGGGGATGTCAGGAAAGGGACAGTGAGAGAGAATGTGAGTATTGATTGTGGTCTCTTAAGTTACAGATGGCAGCTCTGACACCAGATTAAAGCTGATAGGAGCTGGAGAACAGCCAGGTGTGAGATTTGTTGCCTTTGAGCAGCTAATAAACCCTTCACTATAGCCTGCAGCGCCAGAACATTGGAGTAAATAGGACCCAGAACGGAGAAATTATGGAGAGCATGGGCACAGAACTTTAACTTCAGCTGCATGCTGACATCAAAATAAACTAGATTTACATTTCCAGAAGGAAACATCGGTGGTGAAAGAAGTTTTAGGCTTCGGTTTTGCTTAAATGAAATGAGCCATTAGAACCATTTAGCCGTTGTCACGGCACTCAGTATGCATCTTGATTGTTTTTTAAGGCTGAGCATGAGAATCAACACAATAAACTGACAACGCCTTTTCAGTAAAAATGTGGCTACAGAAGTTTGAATAGAAGCAAGACAGGGAAGACTAATAACTATCCAGTATGCCAGCGATGTCCACTCCTGCACCTGGAGGGCTGTATGCTGCCAAGTTTAGCTCTAACCAACTCCAAAGCACTTGTCTGAAAGTTTCTATTAAGTCTGAAGACCTTGATTCGTTTGGCTTAGGTGTTTAATTAGGGTTGGAACTAAATTCTCGGGTTTGGACACCTCTGCAGTATGCAATATCACAAGGATTTTAAAAGGCAAACATTTTTAGTGTTTAAACTGATAACTATCAAAACATAAACAGACGTGCACATTTACATATTACAGGTAAAAGTGTTTACACATATGGCAAAATTTAGGGAACAGGTAAAATCTTATTCCCTGACATGGTTTTACTCAAACCAGTAAAAAAAAAAAAAAAAAAACACTTTTAAGGCAATTTACATAAATTAATTAAACACTGTCAAGTTAATACACATAACTGTTATGCATATATGCATACTACATGTATTTAAACTGTAATCTTAATTAACTCCCAGACAATAAAAAAAAAGTCTGTATAAGCAATCTTTTAGAAATCACCTACTTAATCTACGAATCAAATCGTATAAGGAATGCCAGTGAAAAATAGTTCATGTTATACTTATATGCAATGTGCTTGCCTTAAATTCTAATCATTGTAAGCATGTACTTTTTAAAGTTAGCCACTTTAAAAGTATCTATTAACTATTAACTCAATAGGCCAAATAGGTCAAAATACTCCCTCACCATGCTTATCTTCTGAATGGAAATATATACAGTAAAACTATGTAATATTTTTAAAATGCAACATGAACATTACATTCATTTAAACATAGCTTGTATACGAGTATAAAGCAAACCATAAATGTTTTTAAATGTATTTCCAATCTTGACTAGCAGCAGCAGTCAATAAATGTCACACTTTTTTCTGGAAAAAAAAAAAAGTTTAAATGGAGTTTCATTAATGCTAATCATTAAATTAACTGCAATTGTGAAGTAAAAAGAAGTGCAATAAATAAGTGTGTGTCTCTGTCAAAGGGAGGACAAAAAGTGCTTCTAGAGTTGGAATGCAAAAATATTTCATGTGGATTTCAAAGGGTTTCAGCAAACAGAAGCTGGAGTTCTAAAAGCAGTTGAAAGAGACACATGAGCACAATACACACTGCAGCTCTCTCGTACGCACACAGTCGCAGTGCTACCCTGCATTATGGAGCGGCTGGCACCTGCTGCTGCTGCTGAGACTAGCTGACCTTCAGAGAGCCACACAGAAAGAATGAAAGAGGAGAGCATCTTGTGTGTGAGACAGACAGACACACAGAGATAGTGAGTAAAGTTACCTGGCTATGTCTCCCCTATAGAGGGATCTGTATTCCCAGTTGGCACGGTCAGCTCTTCTGTCAATACAGAAGGGGGAGTCAGTGGGGGTCTGGAGGTCATCCAGCCACATAAAGGTCTCGCTCACCCGAACTTGAGCTTCCTCTCTGCAGCCAAGAAGATGAAAGACAAGGACATTAAAAACAACACACACCATCATCCAAAAATCCAGGGTTAAAAGTTTCTTAAACGGACAGGACAGAATTATGGTTGATGTTTTGTGCATTTTAATGTTCTAAAACAATCCAAAGAACAATCTTTGTAAGGTACTTGCAACTTTCGGATTCCCACAAAAGGGACAGTTCACCCAGAAACTGAAATGACCTCCTTTTGTTGTGTGCAAAATAGTTGCATTATCTTTTTGCTAAATTTCTACTTTATTGTTTAGTGGAAGAAAGAAAGTCATACCATTTGAAACAGCATAATGACAGGATTTTGACTTTTGGGTGAACTGTCCCCTTAAGAGATTAAATGTGTGAAGCCTTTTAAGCCTGATATAGATGTAAGTGGGTAGAAAGATCAGAGACTGACTGTGGATCAATGTACTGCGGGATTTTTCTATGAACACACCTGTCAGCATTCTCTTTTTTTAACAGGTCGCTGGGGTAAACAGTGTCTGATTCAGATCCACTGCTCTCCGAGTTATATCTGTTCTTCTTCTTCTTGTGTTTCTTCTTCTTTTCTTTCCTTTTCTTCTTCGATCTGCCATGGCTCTCTTCTCTCTCTTTATGCTTCTGCTCTCTGCATAGACATAGAAATGGAAGTTCACTATGCCCTCTGATAAACAGACACTGCAGAGATATCTGTTTTACAGTCAAGTTAATATTTTAATGTGTTTAAATATGTATGTGTGTAAATATTAATAAAACTGGGTACTGCATTTCAAGCCTGTTCCTTAACAGGCAAAAAAACCCAAATATTAATGATTTACTTTTATATGATGCTTTCATTTTATTTAATACACTTTAATGTTAAAGGGGTAATAAAACATTCAGCTCAGTTTCAGCCTAGATTAAAGCTTAATTAAAATTTTATTTTTTTTCATGCATATTTTATTTCTTTTTTCACAAGATTAAGCTTGAAATCAAATAATAAGATCCCCTTTTGCTCTTTAATCATACAGGTGCTAAAGTTAATTCATTCAGTGATTAACTGCACTGCGCTTTAAGGATCAGATGACCTTGTGCCTGCTGGTTCTTCTGCCTCTGTTTGTGCTTTCTCTGTGGCCCGCTGGTGAGTCTTCAAAGCATCTTCTGTGCTGAAGCTCTGATTACTCAGCCATTCCAGATCTGCTGGACCTGAGAGAAGAAACATTCAGTCAAACCAAATTAGCTCTGCTGGCCTCTTAAGAAGTGAATAAATCAGTCAGTCGTGACAGACAGCCAGTCCAAATGAAGCAAAACCTCAGAAGAGCGCAACTGATGTGATTTGCACGCAAAACAAATGTCCATTAAAGAGAGCTGATTCCCTTAAGCAGTAAGAAGGACAGAAGCATGATGCTATCTATTATTTTGTGGACAGCCTGGGAAGGAGCCAGTTGCATTGCTGACCCGGCCGATATTCTGCACAAATCCCCCACGGCAGCAGAGGTTATCTGCATACAAGAGCAGTTTGTTCTTTTCTACTGTACTCAATGTGAGAACTCCTCCTTTCCCAATAATTTGATATTGATTAGTTGGGATGTGTGTCTTCATCTAGCTTATTAAGTGCTCAAAGATGGGATCCACTCAAACAGAACGGCTGACTGATTACAGTGCATTGAACTGCAGCCAAATCCAGTACTTGGTATGCAAGATCATTTGTGATTGCAGAATATGCGCTAGTTAGTGGTGCATATGAGTATCAGTCTTACTTTGAAGAAAACCTAAGTATCAAACTTTGCAGTCTAAATTGTCATAAATATTTGCGTATGGACAGAATTGTTTCCAGAAAAGGCAAAAATCCAGTCTACCATAACACTGCTAAAATAAATAGTATCTAACAAGATGAACAATGCTTTAGTACGAGTTAGTAAAACATAATTTTATAATAAAATACAAAAGCAATGCCGCATGGATTAAGAGAATTGAGGAGCAGAGATGCTTCAGAAAGGACTTAGTTCAATGCAGTACTTTCCAACAGGTTGATCACAAATCACTGATAAATAAGTATTTAATACATTTAGCTACAGATGAGCTAAAATGACCAGAAATATGAAACTGAAACTAAACTTAAACTTGAATATAAAGTCTGTTAGGCACATAATATTACTGTTAATCAACGTGTAATGCAGCTGCACTCACTTACAATAAAGCAGGCAGCGTTTACAGTTATAATCAGCACAACTCTTAGGCTTTCTAAACAGGTTCTCTATCGATTATGCAATACTAAGTGACATGATCCTGTATGAAGCTGTGACCGCAGGTCAGAACGAGCTTACCTCTATCCCCAGTAGAGCTGTTATTGCCTGACAGTCCAGCGAAGGACGGGAAAAGAGCCATGTTTCCTCACACAGATCAAAACAGACGCGCGCCGGCTACGTCATCCGCCTGCGACCTGAAAGAAAAGCATGCAGTAATGAAAAGACTCATCTCTGCGAATCGGATCTTTTGAACAGTTTGTCTTAAAGAACCAGATCCAAAATGGATTAAGCGGTTCATTTATGCTATGACATAATTGCAACATAGCTACAGGCTCACAAAAAGAGACGTTTACAACCTAATTATAATTTATAAACACTAAAGTTCACCTTCTGACGTTAACGTTACCTCAAAAAAGTTTTAGCACCTTTAGACTAACTCTTTCCTATGTGTGTTGATAAGATATCACACAGGCCAAGTCATATATTTCCCAATTCGTTTAATTTGTCATGTTCCTGCTACTATAATAAACTTGCATTTCATCCCATTAAATAATTCGTGTCCAAAAGCTTGAATCATGAACTCATTCATCGGTTCTTGTGTGAATCAGTCATTTGTTCATTCGATAATCGCTCGAACTGGTTCAGTCCACTGAGTGAAGTGATCGTGAAACATTTCAAACCGGTTCAAGCCGATTTATTTAAGTTTTTAGGAATAGTTGGGGGGGGCGATTAAGACTTTTTTATTGTACATCAGACTGAGAACAAAGCTCTTTTAAAGTTAATATATTATACTAATAGTTTCGCAAAAGTTTACTGCATACACTAAAAGGATTGGTCATAGTGACGTTAAGTGAAACTCTTTCATTAATATAATACCGTCGATATACAGCACTTATATATTTATTTAATCTTCATTTCAAACTGTTGTGTTATTTACATTTAAATCTGAGACTGTGTCCAGTCAGATTCAAATTAGACAAAGAGCACGGTTCTTCGTGCTCACCATTGCTTTCTAAGAAACTCAATGAAACCTTAACTTTCTGGATGTGAAGGAGTCTCACGGTGAGGTATAATATGAGATCTCATCCCGGGAGAGAAATTTAATCAGCCCTGTCCTGTCTAACCGAAGGGCTTGTTGGCCCGCCGGTTCCTGTGTGCTGCGTGATCCGGGACACACTGAGCGCAATGGCTTGACGCATTGCAGGTCTAACGTAACCAATCAGAGACGCTGTTACAATCACGAGCGGATTGCAGGTCTCAGCTGGCCAATCATAAAAGCTGTGACATGCTGAGCCGAAATCTCTCTAGCGTCTACAAAGACAGAGGACTTGATGCAATAAGTAATATTCCGACGAAAGAAACTAGTGCCGTTTAGAGAAGTAGTCCCTCAAGATGTAAAATCTTCTTAGACTATTTTGAGTACTGTGACCAATAAAAATTATTATACTGGATGTCGATTTGTCCTTCATTTTTATATATAGTTTCTTATATTTTTTTAATGAATAACTGACTTTTTCAGTTGTTTTTTATATTCCTAAAATGCATTCAAAACATGTTAACTCAAATTGGTGTGATAAAGACCAGAAATAAACGTGTTGTATAATATTATATTAAAGCAGAATCATATGTATTTAGTTTCGTGTTTTATTTATATGTTAGTGAGCTTTTATTATTCATTATTTGATTAATTAAGAAGCAGACTGAATGGATTCTTCTCTGTGACAAATCACTTGAATGCAAATTTTAAATGTTTTATTATAATACTCTTCTTTCTGCACATTTTTTCAATAGCAATGTCACATGCACTTTTTGACTTTTATATTGGATACATTTACTTTACATATTCAACTTCTGCAGAACATTTTAATTAGTAATTTGTGTGAAGAATTAAAAGCATGTTTTTATCTGAAATATCTTTGTATGTTTTTCTTACAAAAATGAAGTGAAAATTAAATACTGGACACATGAATTTTAGTGATTTATATCACAGTAAATACTAAACAATTTTTTTTTATCACAGTGTGCGTATTGCTACATATTAATATAATTAGTACAATAGGCCTAACAATTATTTGCTCCAGGAAAAGTTACATGTTAAATACACATTGTTAATCTGCACTGCTGCAGATATACTTAGGCTACTCATATATCGAAATGATTTAATAATAAAATACTAATTACAAAGGCCCTAAATTTGCATTATTAATAAATAACATTAATATATAGGCTATCTAAATAATATTGGACCTGTTAGTTTACTATATAGACCTACCAGAAAATGTCGGATTTCATGGACTTGAGTACATATTATATATACTTGAACATACATATGCATATTGCATTCTACATATTAGAAATAATATTTCATTTATCAACACTTCTGCTTCTCAGATAAGTAGGTGGGCGGGGCTTCTGACTGCTCTATGCGGAAGTGAGTGATAGGGGCCCGTACGGCGGAGGAATACACCATTGTATTTAGTACCGGATCACCTTCAATACTCTGCGAGCGACAGTCGCACGGTGGAGCTTTAACTGAGAGCGGAGCATCGCTGCAGTCTAGCGAAGATTAACAAACCGAGTCCACTCTCCACCCTCAGATATGGTACGTATTAGCTTTTATCATGTACTACTTATTCACGAACATGTGTTCGTATTTTATGGATTTAAAGCATTGCGGTTAATAAATAGACTTGACCAACCACCTGCCTGCCTCTTCTGCGTTTGCGCTCGTGCAACAGCACATTTTATTTCAAATGCATTAGATTCGGTTTTTAATTTTATTGCACTTCGCAAACGATGGTTGCGTGTGATTATTATTTTGAACATGTTGCAGTGTTATTGATGTCATAGTGCGGCAGGAAATGTGACATACGCGTTTTATTATGGTGTGATGTGCTGGACAGCAGCAGACAGATGATCAGTGCTCGCGCTGTATTTAATAAGAAAATATTGTGTTTGCCTTCGCAATTGATGTGATTAAGACAATATTTGCTTTGCTTTAGCGAATGATTTTGCTATAGACATCACTGACAGCCGCTGTAGAAAATCAGGCCAGTCTGAATAAAGAGTCAAGAAAGACTTTAAGAAAGAATTCACCCAGAAAAAAAATGTGTATTCTATCATCATTTACCCAGCTCTACGTCGTTGCAAACCTGTAGGACTTTTTTTTCTTACCTGAAGAACAAATTGAGATGTTAGACAGAATGACAGCCTCAGTCACCGTTTACTTGAACTGTATGGAAAAAGATGCAGCGAAAGTGAATGGTGACTGGGGCTGTTGGTCTCTTTTTGTGTTTCACAGAAGAAAGGTATTTGACAGAAGTTCAATATTTGATTGAAATATGTCTTGAAATGTTCAGACTGAGATGTTTAAGCAGCTGTCATTTGGGTTGTGTTGGGATTGTGTCAATGGCTGTGGCTGACCATTGTTTAATTTGTGAAGAAAAACCGTTATTACATGTATTTTGAGTAAAGAACTTACACTGTATCCTCACGCCCCCGTCTCCATCATTACAGATATTATCTTTGCTGCTCTTTTATTAGGCTTTTTAAAATTATAATTTGCATAATTGTCAAAACTAAGCAGGATTATGACCACAAGTTGGCTTTATTTATTGGTTTAGATCTCTATTGACTTGTTGTGAACGTAACAGGTCTGTTTGTTATCTGGGCTCGGGGCTTGAATGTTTCCCCTCGTAAGAGAATGAAAAAGAGTTCATAAATCGTACAGCTGGACACCCAATGAGAAAATAAACAAATCTTTGTTTAAATGGTGCATTTTAGCTCAAGAAAGCAAACATTGTTCGTGAAGCATGGAAAGAATGTCCTGAGTGAGTTCAACAAAGTCAATGCCGACTCAATGAGTCCATACAAATGCTTCTGCTTCAGCTTTTCCACAGCACAATGCCAGAAGGCTCGGTATAAATTTTTTTTTTATGGATGTCATTAAAGCCTGTGCTGTTTGGTGAGAGTTATCTCAGTTCCTTGATGACCTATGAATGGCTAGTTGCTGTGTGAGGTGTCTGTTTCCTCCCTCAAGTTGTGTCTTCAGGACCTTTCTGGCCATGATGCGGCTCTAGTTTCATGTCCTGGCTATACGGGTAGTCGTGCCATGGGAATCAGTGAAATAACCATGTTTTTTTTCACCCATCATATAGAACAATCTAGAAACAGTCTGCACTTCTGTATACGGGCCTCACTGGAACAGTGACAGTCATGGTAAACCGCTTGAATTCTACAATAGTAACTATACACACACACACACACACATATATATATATATATATATATATATATATATAAAGAGAACAGAATTGGTAACCTGGTAGCTGGTAGTCTCAGAGCTTGCTGTCTTCACTTTACACAGTTGGTTTGGTTCATAAGGAAGCTGCCTTTACAGTTGTGGTCGTGAGTTTATATTCAGCCCATCTTCCTGTCTTAGGTGCTAAGTTGTGGGTATAATGTTGTTCATTTTGTGAAGAGACAGTTACGGGAACTAGACTCAGTAGAGTGTTTGCATCTGTCAGCATGATGGTTACGTGCCTTGGGGACTCCCTGTTAACATGGTGTGAAAGTGGCAATACCACACTCATTATCGTCCACTGGGCGTCCCGAGCGCCAGGCCAGCCTTCTCTCAGCTGCTCCTGCCGCTTGGTGAGTCCTAAATCAAGGCCAGATTCCAGGCAACATTGCGCAGCATTTTCAGATCCAGGCCAAATTCCTGGCAGTGGTGTGCGATGTTTGAAGCTTCACTGGATGGCAAATAGCCTGGAAGGCTTCCAGTAGAGGTGCAGGATCCTGTTCTCCCCCATCAGCTGGAGAGAAGAAATTATCCTTTATGGACGGGGTCCATTGGGAATCTGCAGACGGTGCATTTTCCACATTGATTTTTTTGGGGGGAAAGAAGCTGAAATGTTTATTAAATGAACGGACATTTGGATATTGTTAGAGTTTTTTTTATTCGCTTGGATTAGATTTGCTTCAACATGATTCCATTTCTGATTCAATTTGACTTGATTAACTTGGACGTATTTCAAATATAATGTCCATTCTCTCTAACAATGCTGCAAATTACACAGGACAGTGTTTCCAAGTGATTCAGACCATTCATTAATTATTAAAGTCACCATGAAATCCGAATTGAAATTCTAATTGAAATTCTAAATCTTGTATTGTTTATTGCAAACGATTTAGGCATGCGCATTATTATATATGTATATTATTTTAAAATGTAAACTAAACAAATCATTCACATTAATGTGTCCAACCAGGTGAGTTTTCCTCACAAACTATTTCAGCAATTAGTAAATGACAGAGATGCAGATAAATTCCTAATGGACAAAATCTACTTCTGCCCTCCATTTCTTTCTCATTTCTCATCAGTTTCAGTTATATATATATATATATATATATATATCACAATAAAGAACAAAAGACTTTCCCATTTTCCAATTCATGCTGACTTTTAAAAGAACTGCCTCTCAAGAGTAATTTATTTTGGGAAGTAAGCAACCAGAGCTTTTTTTGCCGAGCTCTGCGGCCACATATGGGATACTGCTGGTGCAACAGTGGATAGATGCGTCATCACTCTTGAACATCATGTAAACACTTTAGACAACAAAGTTTAATATTGAAGTCATCATAAAATGGAATCTCACACTATCTATTTTCTATATGCATGTTATTGATCTTACTATGAACAATTCATACATTCATTTTGTTTCTTTTTACCTCATTTTTTTATTAGAATGTTATAACTCAATCTCCTAGTGAAACAACAAACTCCTCTAGTGGCACATGCGGGACATTTCATCTTCATTCTCCCTACCTCTTTCTTACAATTGTCTGCAAGTTTGCATTCTAGTCAGCAGCTGAAAAATTTAACCAAATTTCCACACTCGTACACTTTCTTTTCAATAATACATTTCACTCTGATGAACGTGACCTGTAGCGACTTCCAACTTTATCAACCAGAGACTTAAATAAGGGTAAAGGGACTTATCTCCATATTTAGGTTACATTTCAAGGGAGTTACGGACAGCATGCTAATTGGAACAACATGTGCCGAGATGCCTTACACAACAGCATAGTCATAATTGGGCAGAAAGGGACCTTTGTAACTCTCCAGGTCACATTTTGTCCCTACCTGGATTTGAACTCACTATCTTTATGCTAGCAGCCCGGATCCTTAACCCTCAGGCTAACAGGACCCCCGGGGAGGGATGGGCGGAAGAAATAATCTTGATCACAAGAACAGTGAGACATGTGAGATAATGCATCTGCGCAGGGAAAGGTAACACCTGCCATTGTGTTCGCAGACGGAGAGAGGTGTTTGCACAATTAGCAGAGACAAGATGCCACTCAGATGATCAAAGAGATAGGGATATAAATGCAAACCCACAGCTGGCCGTAAACTGAGATGACCACAGGAGCAGGGCCATTTGATTCAGACAGACAGACCTTAATACCTTCCTTTGGTTTAGCTGTCATTCTGTGCACCTGCCGATCTACCTCCGAATACATCCTACTTTGCTTGAGTGACCTGATGGGACGCCCATTTGACTAATTTCAAATGATGGAAATGATCCCTGACCCTCGGCTTTGTAACCGTAGTGAGCTGCTGACGTTAAGCTTCTCAAAAATCGGCCTAATATCTTGCTGAGCGATACTCAATGCGGTCTGGGAGGTTGGTACAGTAACACTGGCCTCAAGAGTCAGGTGAGCTCTCTCGGGGTCCGTTGTTCATCAGGCCGATCAGCCAGACTCACCTCTACGTGCTTCAGGTAACGTCTACTCACATAGACCACAATGCCTCCAAAGAGACCTGTCAGGTACCCTGAGGAGGACTCTGTATCATTATCCATGGTCTACGATCTCCTCGACCAGCAGCAGTTCTTTTATAAAGAGCTGATCGAGCTACAGGAGAGAAACTACAAGTCCTTCCTGCAGATGCTTGTGGACTCCACCAACAGCCGCATTGACAGCGTGGTGCGAGATGTCCAGGATTTGAAAAACTGCCTGCAGCACTGCCGGACTGAGCTCGGGGATGTCAGGCGGCAAGGCGCACAGAACGCCAAGCGGGCCGAGTGCCTGGCTGATGGGCTGGTGATGGTCCGAGGAGCGGTGGATGGCCTGACCTCAATGAAAAGCCCCACCGCTGAGGTCAAACCCAGGAAAGCACCAGTCAAAATGGACAGGCAAGATGTAAAGAAGACTGATGGCTGGGACAGTGAACCCAAGGCGAAGAGGCTGGTGGCGGATCTGACCGACATTCAGTTTGATGGGATAAAGGTTGCGATATCAAGAACTCATTTAGCTGTTTTCATTGTGGCTTTTAAGGGGATGTTCATTCACCATTACAGCAATTGGAGGTCAACGTGGTATTTTGTCTTGTTAGCTGGCTTTGATTGGTTGATCAGTTTTTAAGCCGAAGATTTGAGTGGCGGTATCAGGAAGTGATGGATGGGGCAAATAAAGTAGATGTTTTTGCTTTTTGAGAAAGCTTTATGAAGAACATTTAGTTGATATTGTTTCATGTTTTGTGATTTTTTTTCTTCCTAACAGGACATCTGCGCCATTATGGTTTACTGAGTTCGTAAAGTGCTTCGCACAATAAACGATGAGTTATATATGTTTATGACACTCATTTACTCATCACTTTTTTTCCATCTCCATTTCCAGGCTGACCAACTCACCGAGGAGCAAATTGCTGGTAAGCCAATCTGGGTGTATTTGTGGTGTAAACATAGCCTGAATTAACTTTGTTGTCAAGGATGAATGTCACACATTAACTACCTACAATCAGTTTTCAGCCAGATGATGGATTTTGTGGAAATTAAGTTTCATATATGTGAGGTATAATGCTATTTTTCATCTGTTTCCTCAGAGTTCAAGGAGGCCTTCTCCTTGTTTGATAAGGATGGTGACGGTACCATCACAACCAAAGAGCTGGGCACAGTGATGCGCTCACTTGGGCAGAACCCCACGGAGGCTGAACTGCAGGACATGATCAACGAGGTGGATGCTGATGGTGAGTTGGATTCAGTTCAGACTTCAGAAATGCGACAAACAGTAATATTATGTATCATGATATGCTACCTACACTATACTAACCTTAAGATTAGGGTTAGGAGTTAGTGTTTGTTTCAGTGTAGTGTAGGCAGTCAACACTGTGCTTCAAATAACCAGTGAAATCTTTGGAATCAGATAAGGGTGGTTAACTTTTTTTTTTTTCCCACACCTGCTTATATATCCCTGAAGACATATTTAAAATTAAATATTATGTACTTTTCATTTTATTTTTGACTATTGACATTATGCCAGGGACACCTTCTTATGGAGAATTGTTGTTCTCTGTGATTTAAACAGTTATCTTGTTTTGTAATTAGCTTGTGTGCAAGCAAGCAAGCTTTCAGATAACACCAAAATGTAATACGCCTGGGATGCTTCTCCTGTTACAGAGCTGATGTAATTAGTGCTCCAGTATGCAAAGGTGTCTTTACAGAGTGTCCTTTAACGTTAGTGTCATTTTAACATGTCGTTAGATCATGCAGAGCGCGCTGGGTTTCTGATATACTGATTATTTACAGATGGGATTGTGTGGTGTGGTATGGAGTCATTTTTGTAGGTCAGACAGCAGTAAAGCCCGTTGAATAACAGCAGGTAATAAAGACCTCATGGAATCCTTTACATAATCCACTTTGGCAGTGGTGCCGATGGAATCGAGAGAGTGTTTGTGAAGAGCTCCAGTGAGAAGAACATGCAATGTGAAGAAAACACACACACATATGCAAGCATGTGTCTACACCCACATTGTCAGATTACACACGCAGTGTGAGCCCTGTGGGAATGGCTGTAGTGATCATTTTCACACATGCATGCACACAGGAGGACGTCATATTTGTCCCGTGTAATGGAAATATCCCACCTCAGCTTGGTTAAACCTCAAGGGAATGAGAAACACATTTCAACCTGAAAAACCCAGACCTGTCAACTTTCCTTGTTTAGAATCAAATTAGAAATGGAAAAAAAATCGATAAATAGCTTATATTAAATTCTGAACCGTTTTGTCCTAATGAATTAAATATGAAAGTCTAAAAGCTAAGATGAATCATTTTAAATGCTACGAGTAAATTGCAACATTTACAGAATCAAAAATGCATATTCATTTTTGAGATTGCAAAATATTACAGTTAACTTTTATTAAATTACTAGTTGTAAAAAAAACACCCAATATCCAGTCATTAAAAACTATATTATTGACATGTTATGTTATGTCCCTAATTAATTTAGTTTTATCTTCCAATATAAGAAAATAAACATGATGTTCATTCCTGTGACCTTTTCTGTTTCCAGTGCATCCTGGAGAGTGTTTGCTGTGTCTCTGCCAGCTAGGACTAATTCAGTTCAATTAGATGACACTCAGACACACTAAATATGTGTTATTAGACCTCATTACTCCTCATTATGCCGTATTGACTGCCCTGCTTTTGTCCTACATTCTGCATCCTGGATAGTTTATCCGAGTTGTCCGAACTTCCCAGAACAGATCTGTTTATTCTTTCCCCATTTATTTCAGGTAATGGAACCATTGACTTTCCCGAGTTTCTGACAATGATGGCCCGGAAAATGAAAGACACCGATAGCGAGGAGGAGATCCGCGAGGCTTTCAGAGTGTTTGACAAGGTCAGTGCTGAAAAGAGAGCTTTGTGGGAAGATGATGTTTTTGCTTCCATGGAAAGAGTGAGGAGGCAGGGGGAAAAAACAAACCAACCCTTGGAAAACTAAATAACAAGCCCTTGTTCGACGTACAGCTGCAGCTGGTTTAAAGGGATTCATGGCACAATCATAGTTCCAGCAGGTTTACTGGGACATTTGATTGTCAAATGTTTAGGAAAAGTCATCATTGAACACTGCTGCTGCCCTTTTTATCTGCATTACGCTTTCACAATATGTCGTTGCAGTTTTCAAAGTCACCTACTTTGGATTTAGTGGTTTAATATTTTAACAGCATGACACGGCTGACTTATTGATCCTGTTTGTCTGTCTGTCTGTGGCAGGATGGGAACGGCTACATCAGCGCAGCAGAGCTTCGTCACGTCATGACAAACCTGGGTGAAAAGCTAACGGATGAAGAGGTGGACGAAATGATCAGAGAAGCTGACATCGACGGAGACGGTCAGGTCAATTACGAAGGTACGATGCAGCTGTGTGCTGAGATTACCGGAAAGGGTCTGCGTTTTATGCAGATTAAACATTACTTTTATAAATTGCCACTTCAATTACAATAATGTAGTCTGGATTTAGATAATGCAAGGTTATTTGCGTGTACATACAAAAATGGAGATTAATTTAAAGGAGCAGTCTGGAAACTAGTAGGTTTTAGTGCTTTGTTGTGATCTTGAGCGTCATGTCTGATGTGTCCATCTCGCTTTCTGTCCACAGAATTTGTACAAATGATGACGGCAAAGTGAAGCTCTTCTGTTCTCTCCTGACCTCTTTAGAAGACAAAAAAAAAAAATCAGTCAAATGTTTTACTTACCTCTTACGCAAAAATATTCATTTATTCATACTGTTTCTGTATAGAAAAAAACTGAATGTTAAAAAAGGAAAATGTCCATATATAGAAAAAATATATAAAAAAATAAAAATAAAACAAACAAAAAAAGACATAAACATTAATGACCTGCATGTACTGGTTAGTGGTCCTGTTCCCAAAGAACTGCTTAGACATCTACAAAAAGATCAATCAATTAATCCTGATATCAAACCTTCAGAAACTAAAGTAAAAGCATCTGGTGAACTGCTTAACTGGTTCCATTTGCTAGTGGCGATGTTTGGGCTGGCCAGTCGTCTTCTACTTCCTGTTTCTGTTCTACATGCATGCAGCTTGAGTTCAGAGCCGCTATCGGGGCGGAAACCTCAGCGATGTCTGTCGGAGCGTTCTGGGGGTGAATCTAAAAGAGGTTTGAATATGGTTTGGGGGGGGCGGGACGGGATTTCGGAATCCGCATAGAGGACGAATGAATGGGACCTTTGCAGTTTGCTTCAATAAACTAAATAAAGAGATATTTTTAAGAAAAATTAGCAGTTAAGAGATTTTCAAGTATGTTTGGCATGTCAGGATATTCAGAGTTTTGTTTCTTTGTGCATTGTGCCCGATAGTAGGGGCGTTAAGCGGGAGGGAGTGGCTTGGGTGTTTCAGGGCGTGACATTTCACCTTATGTGGAAGCATTTTTCGGGTAAGGGCAATGGTGACTGTAACCATAAATGTTTTTATCTTTAGTTCTTCTCTGGGCTCTGACCATGAGCATGTCGATTTTCTCTGGAGAGTGCAAAATGAGGGCTTCGGCCGCCAGGGGTTTGTTTCGACTGCCCACCTTCAGTTCTGTTTATGTTCATTCCAAGTTGTACATGCTCGTCTTTTGATTTTTTTTCCAATAAAAGAACATGAACTCGAAGCTCTCAACCTTGTTTGTCCTTTTTGTCATCCTCTACTGAAACGAACATTTAGGGAAGTTTTCGCAGCCAACCTACAGAAATCACCATGGCAACTGCTCTCTTTCTGTACGTCTCAGTATATATGTGTCATGTTGCATGAGCACTGATCTATCCGAGCACAGGCTTGAGCGCGTCTGTCTTTGGGGATTTTAGGGGTTGCCTGGCAACCTGGATCTATGGCTCTGGTGGATGAGGGGGATATCAAAAACCATGTGGGAGCTGGAGAAGAGACTCGGGAGAGATGGAGAGAGTGTGTGTGTGTGTGTGAAAATCTACAGCTGATTAGATCCACCTCCTGTAGTCAGGCAGAGTTTATCCCTACACCAGATCTACAATATGTTCCTTTTTTACTGGGAATTATTAATTCGCATTTCTCCAGTTGAAGCTTTACCATCTGATTTAACGTGAGACTTTTGCACTCAATTTTCAGACTCGCTCTTAATTTACAGCTATTTAAAGCCTGAGCTCAGTGACAGTGTGCTTGGGGGGTGTGGAGATGATTGTGCATCTACTATGTGCTCAGCAGTAAGAAACAGGATACAGTGACAGGCGTGTGGGAGGAGAGAGAGAGTGCTAACAGCCCACGTCTCTCTGCCCTTCTGACTGATGAGCTGCACGTGGCAAAGCGTGTGTGTGTGTGTGTATTAAATGCATTACTTCATCCAAGAAGAATAATCAGAGAATGGCTGAAAGCTTCAGAAAATGTTTGGCTTGAATATATAGAATATTCTGGTCGTTCGGTGCCTTTGAGACATGGCAGAATGTCTTTTCATGGTTTGGTTGCAGGCACTGGTTGGCCACACTCTCTGTCCTCTCAGGCTTTATGGGAAGAATCTCGGAGCTAGAAAAGACAAAATGTCTCACATAAATATAGCATGTTTATCACGGCTGAATGGCAACACATAGATATAACACACATGTAGCGGGTTCATAGTCTGTATATTGAAGTTCAGAAACATTGAAAATCTGGAATTTTTTAATAAACCCTAGAAATATGTTTTTTTCAATTTGGAAAAAAATGATATTTAGAAATATAATTTATATTATTTTTTAAATAACTTTGCACTCCAATTGTTATTTTTAATTAAAAAAATTAATAAGATTGCTTACAATCTAATCAATTTTCGGGCATTTAAAAAAAAAAAAAATTAATTAAAAAAAATTACATATTTATATTCAGTTGTTAGTTTATTAAATTAAGCAATTCATAAGATAAGCTTGTTTGGTGGTGGTTTTTGGCATGTTTAAAATAACCATTTTTCTCAATTTGTGTAAAAGTGAAACATTGGCAGTCTAGTCAAATAAGTCTTAAAAAGAAATTTTCAAAATTGCTGCTGATGTTATTTCTGCTTTATTCATCCATTACATAATAGGATGTCAAATTGAGTGTTTTACATTGGAATATAATGAGCTGATGATAGTGTAACAAGTCATCCAAGAGTTTTATGCATGATGTTAATACTGCACACAGACATCTATGGAAGTGCAAAACATTTATAAAAAGCCTGTTTGTGTAAACAGATGAAAGGTAATACTCTAATACATCCATTGATTATCCTTCGAATGGACAGTCAGCAAAATTGATGAGCCTCGCTGGCCTGCTGTGACCTCAACTGAGCACAGAGAGTGAGACACAAACATATATACTTAATTAGGACATATACTGCAGATCTATGCAGATCTGAGAAGTTATAGATTCAAAATCCGCAGTAATGCTGAAACGACACACTGCAGCTTTAACTGCTCCAGGGGTCTAGTCGTGTGGCATATTCTATTCCAAACACAGTCTTACTCATGCTTGGTCGAACAGATTCCGTCAAATGCTTTTACCTCTTAGGACCCAGGCCCCTCCTCCTCAGCAGTGCTGAATATACGGTCTCTATCTAGTGTGCTGCTTCAAAGCACACACATGGACGACAATCTAAAGGCCTGTCATTCACTCATTTACTCTGTATTCACGCAATGCCAATAAGGTCATTTTATCCCAGCGGCTCCCTCCCGACCCCTGAGCTGGCAAATCATCCGGCAGAGTATTTTTTATTTATACCTGGCCGAGAGTTCAGCACCTCCTCTACAACATTAAAAAGCACATGCAGTGTTCCTGCGGCCTTCCAGCTGGGCAGAGGGACGGGTTTGAGAGATACCAGACTATGTGTCATGTGCTTGTATAGAACAGCTCACATTGCAACAAGGCATGTAATGTATTAGGAGCTTTTGTCATCTGTTAACACCCTGACCTGCTCAGATGAAAAGAAAGGGATCTCAAACAGGAGTACATGCAGGATGTTCAATTATACAACAAGGTTAATATCTTTTGTATTTTATATCTAGGTTTAAATGATTTTAGTTTAAACATTAAAATCACAATGTAATGGAAGTAGTGACAAATCTTTTATCTTTTGCAGATTGTTGAATAGAAAAAATAAAAAAGGCAGAGAGTTAGTTCAATTCATTAGCTGTTGATAGGATGGAAGCAGATCTGACATAATCATGAGATATAAAAAAAGAGGTGTACACAACATTTTTGTAAAAATAAAGCATATGCAAGGATTAAATATTTAAAAGTTAGATGGATAAGATGTGTTATTAGAAAACAGATGAAAAAAATGATTATCATACTACGCAAACTTGCGTAAAATACCATAAAACTATTCCAAGCAACTGATTTTCTACAAAAAATGTTTTATAATCTCTTTTTCTTTCTTCTCATGCAATAAAATGTTTTTAACTCGAAATCTATACATCCTGTCAATGTATTTATCTATCTTGTTTATTCACAATGTAATAAATAAGTGGGATAATGTCAGCTGGTCATTAAACGAAACCATTTGATACAAGATGCCTCTGCTTCATGTAAGAGTCCTTGATCACCTTGTCAGACTTGTCAGACCAAAATTTGCTTAAAATGTACTCAGCCTCAGGCCATCCATGATGTAGATGAGTTTGCTTCTTCATTGGAGAAGTGTAGCATTACATCACTGGATCCTCTGCAGTGAATGGGTGCCGTGAGAATGATAGAAGCTGATACAAACAACACAATAATCCACAAGTAATTCATACAACTCCAGTCCATCAATTAACATCTTGTGAAGTGAAAAGAAACAAAGAAAGTTAACTATTTATTTGTAATCTTTGTAAAAATGTATCCATGTCGCTCATGTTTACAACAATCTCCCAAACCCATAATTTATGATCACTTCTTTTCTATGTGTCCACTACATTTGCTTTATCATAGGTTGACTTTCCACAGAGCATCACTGGAGTTGAATGATCAGTCGGTGCACAGTGTATGCGCGTTTGGCACAGCTCCAGAGTGGTCTGGGAAAGACTCAAAGCTGTGTGTGTGTGTGGCACTGTGTGTGAGAGGTGGGGAAGCCCATATGGTGGAAGGAAAATGCACAGCAGGGGGAATGAGATATGAGTGCATAACGAGTGGGCTGTTTAAGAATGCAGTCATCAGCATTTGAACTGTCTGTGTTTGTGAGGGAGTCCCTGCTGCAGTGGAGAAGAGTGAGGTCATCCTACAGAAGAGGCGGGGCTCACTGATTGACAGGCTGCTCTGTGGGGTTAAATGATGCTGAAGTGAAACGCTGCATTAATATTTCACAGCACACACACATACAGCAACAGTGGGAGCAGCAACACACTGGCCACTGAAAGATAACAAGCTGGCATTACAGTAACACGAGAAACCGAAAACATCCACGTAAACACACTCGATCAAGAAGCTGAAAGGGGAGTTTGCAGTTCACGCTTCATACACACACACACACAAGCACACACATACATATGGAAAGTAAAGGCTGTGTTGTTGATTGATATTGTAAAATGCATCCACATTTAGAACAGGTCACATTGAACAGCATTGTTTCAAGATCTCAAAATAACTTGGGTGGGGTGAGACAGGCTAGGTCATGCCATGGCTGATATATAGCTCCAATACTTATTCAGCATTTAAAGAGATATTTTTATAATTTACGCAAAAATGAACATTCTGTCAATACTCACCATCATGGTGTACCAAGTGAAAAGTGAACGGGCATGGCTTTTGTTGAGCCCCAGAAAAAATACCACAAAACTGCTTCATATTATTTGTGTACTACAGTTTTTTTATCTTCTGAAGCCATATAAACCAAATATTTACTAATTAGTAAAACTGAAAATTGTCTCTATATCACTCTCAAATTGTCATTCATGCTATACATTTTTTGGTGTTTGACGACATCTACTGAGTCCGCATCCGCATTTTTTAGCACTGTAACATTATATTTAATTTAGTGCTGTCAATCGATTTAAAAAAAGGTCATGGACCAAAACATTTAAGATTCACACAACTATAATCAAAAGTATTTCTAAATAAATACAACAAAAAGTTTTCCTGCGGCCTTATGTATATTACTATGAAAAAAATGTTCTGCAGCTGCATTAAAGCTAACATTAGCATGCTGCATAAGACAACTTATGAGATTATAGTACACTTTTAATCAAATAACGTCCTTTTACAATCCCTGCTAAAAAAAAACCCAGCAGATATGTTTTCATGCTGGGATGCTGGTTTATGCTGGTTTAAGCTGGTAGTTTTGCTGTTTTATGCTGGTCCTTTACCAGCATGTGACCAGCA
>JAUMHE010000069.1:9792727-9826430 GCA_032359235.1 Enteromius mattozi | reverse complement strand
ATGTGAAAGGGATTTTGCCACCAGGCCTGAGACTCACTCACACACTCTCTCACGCACACACACACACACACACACACTGTCCGAGCTAACGCGTTAGCCATGAGTACAGAAAACAGAAATCACACACACCGTTTGAGATGAGTTTCGCAGACAGCTGCCGCACGAGTTCTGGTATCTTTTCCCATTGTCCCTCTGATCGACAGCGCTCTATTTCAGTCTCTAATCGCGACCCGGACTTTCTGGCTGTCATCTTTCTGCCTCCTCCTGAGTCCTGACCAAAACACGACCGGAGCCGCAGCACAGAAACATCAAAGACCTGGAGAGGAGCACAAAAACACGAACCGGATTACGCTTCCGGGCCACGGTGCTAAACTCTCAATGGACAGATTACAGTCACGTGACTATTATTTTGACTTTCTGACGTGATTTTTTTTTTTAAATTTAATTTGTTTTATTTTTCATAATTTATTTCTGTTTGGTCAATCACGGCATACAGCAGTCAATATTTCCGAATAATGATCTCTCTATGATCACTACCAATTATAATATAAAAACAACTTAAATCAATACTTCATCATTTACAGTCAGATACAGCAAACCATCTAATTTTTTTTCTTTATGAACAACCTTCAGTAAACCATCAGGCCTCTTCAAGTAACATTATAATTGTTTGTTGCCATTATCCAGTTGAACAGACTCGCAATAAAGCCAAGCAGCGTAAAAACAACAACTAAAATAATAATAATAATAATAATTTTTTCAAGTTGGGGGCTGCTTCATAAAACAAGTTTAGCAAATAAGCCAGGCTTATTTCAGTTAGTCTGACTTATTGTCGGTTGATTTAGTTAGCTGAAATAATTTGGCGAACTTGTGTTATGAAACAGGCGCCAGGACTGGATGGAGAAATCAGAAAATCCTGGACTGAGTTCAGTGCTAATCTGATCTCTGCAGTGTTTCCTTAATAAAACACTTTCAATTTAAATCAGTATTTCGTGTCTCTTATTTAATTGGTAACAAGCCGTGTAATAAATCTTGTAGCTGAATAGCTCTCTTCCTCTGGTAATCCTGACTGAATGAAGTTGCCCTTCCAGATTTTAGTAGTTCTTCAGTCAAGAGAGCGCGCTGCACTGCAGCCTCCGGTGCTGTGGGTGGCGCTGCAGTAATCGCACTTCTGACGTTCAGCAGCAGTGTGTCTGCGGCGTGCTGACCGGACATTTGGACAAAATATTGTGTAAGTTATTAAATGTTTTAACCGTTATTGCTGCAAGAAACTGACTGATTTTCATTACTATGCCTTTACATTTCTGAGTAAATTTGAATTTCGTCGTTGCTGTGCGAGTGGTGTTGTTTAATACTCGCTTACAGCCTGCATGCACGTATATGATGTGATGTAGGGGACATTAAAATGTGCGTATGTGACGTGTTTATTAAGATGGACATATCGCTGTATATGATGTATAATTATTTGACTTTGCTTGTTTCCTTGTAAAATGTTGTTTATTTGATTTAAGTGCCGTTTCAAGTCAAGGTCAGATGGTTTGCTTAGACTTCAGAAATATATCTATATAATTTACTTAAATATATCAGATATACAGATACTAGAGCCCTATTAGTCAATTAAAGGCATATGTATTGTTTAACTGTTTAAATGCGTCATAGTAATGAAGTTAGATCATATATACTGTTTCTTATGAACTCAAACTCTAAATTCAAGACTGAATAGCCCCAAACAATGTGTTGTGTTGTTTTCATGAGTATGTCATTTTAAATGCATTAAAATATGAATTTTCTAATTTTCTCATCGTTTGTGCTATTCTGCTTTGTGATGTGATATTTGTAGCTGAGCTACTTTGTGATTTTATTTTAGATTCACTCTTGTAACCCGTCACTGGCTGCAGGATGTTCTTGACTCTGGCGCTTCTGCGGAAGGGAATCCCAGGAAAGCAGTGGATCGGGAAATACCGTCGACCGCGGGTAGTCACCTGGCAGATGAAACGCAATATGATTAAACGCCTGGAACAGGAAGCAGAGAATGAGTACTGGATCAGCCGGCCGTTCATGACGCAGGAACAGGAGCAAGGCCATGCAGCACAGAGACGGGAGTGGATGTGGCAACAAATCAAAGCTACACAACAAGCCAAGTTTCCTGAACACAAATACGTTGCAGACCAACTAAACCACCTGAAAATCACCAAGACCTGGCCCAGCTAACCAGATCATCAAAAACTGATGGATCTCAGAGTTTGGAGAGAGAGAATTGATGAAAACCTAGGACTCTTTGTGTTAGATTTGATATCGTCTGCATTGTGCCTCTGTATGTTTATAAACGAATTCTGATTATCACGTTTGACTTCTCTTCTTTTTTGATTCATTATGTAGTCTTAACTGTAATGTCTTACAGTGTTACAGTTCAATTATATTTTAATATGGCAAATTAAATTTCATATTAAAGACAGTTTCAAACAAATAACTTAAACTGGTAACTCTTTTGATTAGATCTTTTCAATAAATCCAGATTTTCTAAATGATCCATTCACAAATAATGCATCATTTTTAATATAACTATATTACTTATTAATGGTTGATTTGAGATTTTATATATATATATATATATATATATATATATAATAAAAACATGATTTGTGAACATTAAAAATGTTTTTGCAAATAAAGATATGTATTGCATAAACCTCTATATACTGACTTGTTTTGCATGCATAATATAAAATACACTATAATATAATTAATATAATAATACTCCCATGCACTAGAGAGCAGTGTACACGTCACGAGGGCAAACCACGTTCAAAACTTCACTTCCCACAAATCAGTGGGCGAGAGCACCTTGGTCTCCATGACAGTCTTGTTATTGTTGTTCAGCAGATAATCATGGATGGATGAAGAATAATACAACTGCTTTTCGCCGTTAAACCCTTCCTAATAAATCAGTCGACGATATGGTGGAATAACCGGATTTTCGTTTTATGTTCGCGGACTCTCTACTCTCCTCCATACAAGGTTTGACAGATCAGGTTCGGCCCAGCTCAACCTTTTTCCTCACAGCCCAGCTGTGATCCGGTCTGTGTGGTTCCGACTGTTTGTGAAGCATGAGAGAGCAGCGGTGGTGCAGCGGCCCGGTCCGGACACAGGAGGCTCGGAGTCGGATCACAGGCTTGATGGAGGAGATGCGCCTGTAACCGCTTCAGGAGGATGATTTCCCGATACAGCCGCCGGCCTGTATCTCACAGCCTAGAGATGTGCGTATAAATCACACGGACACGATCTCAAGCTGCCTACTTAGACTGCATTTTTGGTTTCTTTGCGAGCTCACTAGGTAACGATAGAAAGATAATCAGAAAAGTATTTGGTTTGATCCATAAATAGACAGACAGATAGACAGATCTTTCATTTGAACGATAGATAGACAGACAGACAGTCAGGTTATAAATCCAGATATTTGGTTAATGGATAAATAATCGAATAGATCTTTTTATTGATCACTAGACATGCACACAGATTGATAGATAGTAAAAAATCGGATGGACAGAAGGACGGATCTATTAATAGAACCTTTCTCTCCCTGTTGGTTTTGGTAGCCGTGGTCTGTCCCGCAGCTGTCTGGACCAGCATCCTCTTCCAGAGGAGGCAGATGATGATTCTGTGCATCCTTCCAGACTCCTGCATGATCTACAGGAGGACATGTCCTCATACAGCAGGTGAGTGACGGGTACAGTGTGTGTTTGTACAGGTATGTATTAAAGGGACAGGCTTTCATCGGTGAGTATATTGTGTGAATTGTCGCATAATATTCACTCTTTCCAATCTGACGTTTAAATTCGTGAAATAATCACACTCACACTCTCTCTCTTTCTAGGTCTGAGGAGTCCTCTGCATCATCCGTCAGATCAGGATGTCAGACACTCACCACAGATGACACAGCTCAGTCTTGGTCTGGTATCCATAGTTACACGGGGACTGGCATCTCTACAGAACGTAGCTCTGTCTTTTCGTGGGGCTACGATGTGAGTAATGACTTTAAATCTAAGGGGCTGTTCATACAAGATGCGTTCTTGTTTTTAACTTCACGGAGCTTGTTCAAAATGGACTGCTGACATGTTCCAATTCCTCTCTTTTTCCCCTCTTTCTTTCTCTTTTTTTGACTGTAGGAATTTGATAAAGCTGCTTCCAGGCAAGTCCAACAGATGTTTGAAGAGATTGAAGAACTGTTGTATGAGAGGAAGTGTGAAACACAGCTCAAAGGCCTGCAGGAAGAGTGTCAAGAGTGGGCTTCACGATTCCCTCATCTACGGTATGCACTCGCACACATGGACACACTCAGATCTGTGAACATCAGTGACGCCTTCGTAGTCTCTGGTTAGGGATGCAGAATTACTCTTGTTTTAATCACGATCATGATTTCTGTATCTCTCAGTTAACCATCTGCAATATTTGCCCGCTAATTAATTATTTCATTTGACATTTCCAATCTCTATTGCGTTACTGAAAGTGCTATACAGTTCTTCATGCTGCTGTTTGTGCTACATTTTCAAGGAATCCTCCGTAATAAACTGACTGTAGTAAATCCAAACTAGAATCTCAGCTTTATTGTTGCTGAAAAATTAACTTTCTGCTATAATGCTTGTGCTACAAGTCTTTTTGTTATTTTAATAGAAAACATATTTTGTATTTTGTATTAGAGGTAAGTTCTTACGATGAATGAGAAATTATTTTACATAATGTCTTATTGTATATGATAAATCAAGAAATTAGACGAGGTGTATTTTCCATGATTCGTACAATAAAATAATTCTGATGGCACGTAAAAAGAAATTTCTCAAGTGAGAACAGCCATGATTTACTAATCGCTTCGATATTAAAGCCCTGCATCTTTAAAAAAATCTTCTGACTTGCATATAAAGGCTTAATATGAGCTGTCATTTGAAGGTGCTGAGTTCAAAAATATGAATTTTACACTAAGAATTTGAATTACTAATTAAAAGTATGTATCTGTTTTCAATAAATAACGTATGTATTAAAATAACAAAAACATTCAAATTTCAAAAGTATCATTTAACTTACAATCTGTATAGGAGTAAAAAATATGATCAAATACTCCATTAAATGTCAAAGAACTTTACATAAGCACGAGTGTTTTTTCAAACCTTTTCCCCCACAAAATCTTTAGTATGAGTGTAGTAAAACACCCACAGATGCCACAGAATACATCTGGACCATGTTTGCATTTTCTTCTACAAGGAAGATAGGAATCTTGCCTTTATGGCAGTTTTTCAGGTGGTTAAAACATAAAATAATGGTTGTTGAAAGAAAAATGCGTTTGCGTGCTAGAGCAAAACTGGCTCTATTTCTATAATGAGCACCCAAAAGCCGTATTAAATTTCATTCAGCACAAACGAAGTAGAAGTAGGAAAATTATTGTGATTATACATTCAGCTTTTATCATGCAGCCCAGCCTCTGGTTATTATACCTGTTTGGGGCATGTGTGTGTCACAGGATCCTCGGATCACAGCTGGTGTGTCCTACGGATGAAGGATTCCAGTGGTACGCCACACCGGCTCATGTGCCCGTCCCCTCCAGTGGCGGCCAGAGCAATGAGAAAACTAATGAGTGAGTCATCTGGGGGTTGTGGACGTGTGTGTATGAAATCATTAGTGTTATGTAAAGCCTATTTTTCATGCCACTGTGTATGTGCGTGTGTGGTAGGTTGTGTGTCCAGGGTCGGAGGGCAGTTTTATGCCGGCCCACTTTGGAGGTGACCCACCCTCACGCCATGCCCAGTAGTAATAATGGAGATGAGTTGCCCAGGGTGATCGAGGCCGAGGGGCTGATAGAAGAGTATCTTGCCTTCGATTGCAGGGACCTGTGAGTTTGTCTGTTTGTGTGTGACAAATAGTTATTTGTCATTAAACATCATTTGTCTGAGATTTTTGTAGATGAATAATATGTGTGTTTATCTAGGGATGAGGAATGGGAACGTGAGTATGTGAACAGACGGCGGAGGCGCTGGCTGCCCCCTGTCTCGCCTTATCGCTGTCGTCGGGAGGCGGTGCTTGATCTGCTGTTTGATGACGTGTGGCGTGAGCTCATTGGCTGGATGGAGGAGCTTGTACGTAGGCATTGGGAGGGTTTTGTGTCAGGTAGGATGAATTTTTAAATGCTTATAAATTTGTTTAGCAAAATGGGAACAGGAATACTCGTACTACCATTCAAACGTTTGTGATCTGTAATGTTTTTTTTTGTGTTTTAAAAATCTCTTATTCTCACCAAGGCTACATTTAAATACAGTAAAACAGTAATATTTGAAATATTATTACAATTCAAATTTCAATATATTATATTAGCAATATCGAAATAATATGTAATATGTAGTGATTCAACTTTAATTTAACAAAGCTATGAGAATAATTTTCGGTGTGCAAAGAAAACAAAATAATGACTTTATTCAACAGTTTGTCTCCTCTGCGTCGCCCTGGCGGCATTATAGTAAACTATCCACTCAAGGCAAACAACACAATGTATGCTGTTCTCTGTCAGCAGCAGCACGTGGATATGTTGTTTTCGTTCAGGTCATAGCGTCACAGCATCAACAATTTATCCAGTGTAAAAGGCATGCAGATATGTTGTTTTCATTCAGATCAATGAAAACCAATATAAACAATGTATCCCTGCTTCTTACACAGAACAACATATACGTTGTTTGCATTCAGTGGATACTCTCCAAAATGGCACCAGGGTGACGCAGAGGACACAGATTATTGAATGAAGTCATTATTATTGTTTTAAACCATCGGTGGGCTGTCCCTTCAAAAAAATTAAGTACTGATTCTGAAAGTATTTTTGAAAGCAGGGTGTGGTGTTTGGCCGAATCAAGCATTTCAGAGAGCCATGTCAAGGTGAAGAATAATCTCTCTGAACATCTCTGTCCATCAGATGATGAGAAGAATACCGTGGCCCTCAGCCCTGCCTGCCCTGATACCCAGAATCCATTTCTGCTGCTGTCCAATGTCTCAACAGTGCTTCCTCCACTGTCACAGACCAGAACACAACAGCTCACGGCCAGCTTGCAGGCTCAGGTTAGTCAACTGCTTGTAGAACCAAAGGGTTCCTACGTTTCATTCTGTGAAATGCAACATTGATTTCATCTGAAATCCCATCTCACTGATTACAGATATCTGTAACCCTCCCATCCCCTGCCGTCTGCTTGAGGATATCCTCCAAAATATTTAATCAACAGGATTCCCCCAATCTTGGAAAAGTCATTGAGAATCTAAAATAATCTTGACATGTCTGTAGTGAATGGGTTGTTGACATGAAAAACTTGTGGGAGGTTTACTGCATCCAAAACTATTGACTTTTTATACAATGCATGTAATATTAATTGTGATAATTTGTACGTTTAAAAATAAATTTTTCACGCTACAGTATAATTTAAAGGGGGAAAATGAATAAAATTATAAAATAATCAAATGAAACTGCACCATGTAAGGCCACTTGTGCATTAATAAAATTAAAAATAAATAAGTAAACAAAACATGGACATGTTTTGCATCAGATACTGCCCCAAAAATGTATCTTTTGCTCTAAAATATGTAATTGGCTAGAAATTGCATTATAGTTATAAAATAATTATGCAAAACACTTTGTGAACAACCGGAAGAGATATGAATATGAATTATTTGTCTGTGTATATGCTTAGTCATTGTGGAGAGATCTTCACTTCTTTGTGTCCTCTCTGTGTTTACACATGTACTTACTCAAAAATACACACAAATGCTGTATTTCACTGCTGTCAGCATTTGTCTTTCCAGCTTTTTTCCCCAGGCTTTTGATTCATTAACTTTTTACCTACTTTTTTTTCATGTTTTCCTCTGTGTCCCTGTTTCTGCCTTTCTGTCCAATCATCCATCTATCATCTGTATTCTTCCTTTCTCTTTCTATACCTCTTTGTTTCTATCCCTTCCCTTCATTTTCTTTCCAAAGAGCTCAAAGTCATGGGGTTCAAAGCACAAGTCAAGACGGAAATCCAAAAAGCAGAGAAAGTCATCGACAGTATGTAACTCTACCCCGATAACAACACTTAAATAGAGAGGGCGAGCATTTGTGGACAAGTTTCTCTCTTTCTCCTAAACTTCCACACTCATCTTTGTTTTTAAAACACAATTTGCTGGCTACTTTTTTAACATCCTTTTATACTGCCTGACTTTATTTTAAGCTTGCTTTCATTTTTTATCTTGTGGAGGTGTTTATAATGCTTGTTTAGTTTTTTTTGGGTTTTTTTGTTTGCTGTTTTACACGTCATCGCATGCTGTACAGATGATGGATGTCAGATGCTGTGAATGCCTTTTTTTTCACTGAGATATACAGACATTATATGGCAATAAAAAGAAAACATGAATTTGGTTAACTTTTTCTCTTTCCTTCTTCTCTTCACACAGACCAGTCGAGTACCTGTAGGTGCAACAGTTGCTCATCACAATCTCAATGACCTCATCATGATACATGGCATTCCACTGCAGCAAAGGAACCTGGGAACACTGGACCGAATAACTCAGTATGAACACTGCAGAAGAAATAATCACAACCTTTACAAATTATAAATTGTAAATTTAGAGTGTTCAGATGCTGCAGAAATTGGACCAAACTATAGGTCAGCTGATGTAGTATTTTCCCTGTACAGTCTGTCAACAAGGTGTGGGAGAATACCCTCATAGTGCCGTCCATAGGAAAAAAGAAGCAAATATTACAAAAGCTGTTTTACTTTGCTTAACACATTTGATATAACATTTCATAACATTTGAAACCTTTTTAAAAAAATAAATAATTTTGTCTTTTTATTTTTTAAATAAATAGACTAATAATATTCACTAAAGTTAATTTTTGCATATTTTAAATTAAAATAAAAACAGTAATAATTTGAAATAATATTTTCTGTTTTATTGTATTTTTATGGAAAAAAAGTAGAAAAAAATAGAAAATACATTTTCTACATCCTATTTTTCTTACACTGACTCTGGCAGAACATCAATTCTTTTAACGTGCTGCCATAGATTAGCGGTGCATGAAAAACTTTGGATCTTCATGGCTTTTTAAAATAAATCATACTATCTTTCAATAATCCTCTCTATTTTTTTTTTTAACACAGGGACTCCGAGGAGAAAGTGTCTCATCGTCCCGGCTCTAGTGTCATTCCCACCAGTAAACCTCGGCCCCGTCGTGCACTGGAACAAAGCACCTCCTCTTTGACCCGTCCCCCTCAGTCGGCACGGCGACGGAACCCACCCCCTCGCACTCTAATGCCATTGACGTCCAGTGTAACACAGCCTATCACAACTGGCTCCATGGAAGAGGTGGTTAGAGGCACAAGATTGTAAGAGCACCATTCATTTCATACTTTTTTCTGAAAAGCGATTCTCTTGCAGTAGCTTGTGTCCGTGTGTGTTTTTTAGGACAACCGCCAGTGATCGTTTGGCCTCCCCTCCAATGCCTCTCAGTAGAAACACACTCCTCCCTCCCATCGGCACAGGAGACGCAGAACACACATACTCTGGACAGCACTCACGGCTTATGCAGGTGCTTTTAACACACACAGCCAGACATTATTATATCTGCTAAAAATATACTTTTTTTAAGTACATACACTTCTGTTCAAACCTGTGATGTCTTATCTGCTTTCGGAGTTATCTGTTTTTGCTATAAAACTAAATTTTAATATGTAAAAAAAACATACTTTCAATGAACTTGAATTTTGTAAATTACCTGTATTTTTATAAGTTATTATCACTTAATCAAAATTTTGATTTTCAGCAGGCGTTACTCCATTCTTAAGTGTCACATGATCATTCAGAAATCATCGTAATATGATGATTTAGTGCTCAAGAAAAAATTCTTAATATCATCAATATAATTTTATTATTTTATTTCAATTAATGTTTATTTTATGGTTTTAGTGTTCGTTAACTATGATAACCCATGTTTGTAGAAGCAGAGAGGCTCCTCGAGTCGTGCGCACAGTGCTGTGACAGACGAGGGTGTCAGTCTGCAGCCCAGAGACAAACTGCACCTGCTGGACGTGTTTTCCAGACCCAACACCACACACACCTTTAGGGTGAATCTCTCCCACACATGTGTATACATTTCAAAAACTTCATCCTGACTCTCACCATGTGTTTTTATTAATGTGTGTATTGATCATGGCAAAATGATCTTTGCAGTCAGACACCCCTTATCGCCGCTCATTCACTGGAATAGACAGCATCGGGCAGGGACGACCTGGCAGAGCGTCTGTTGGTGTAGGTGGGTGCATACAAACACGCATCAGACTTATAGATGAACATTATAATCCTATAAGTTGCCCCATTGACTGTGGTTTGTGTGTGAGTGCAGATTCTCTGGGAATTGGTGTGACTGGAATCAGTTTGGGCATCAGCAGCTCCTCCTTCATAGACTCATTTTCCCATCATCCCCTTGGCCACTTTCCCATCGAGCATGAGGAGGAGCCAGATACAAAAGCTTCACCCCCAGGTCAGTGAGAATTAGTTTTAATGAGCTTTTTGGTTTATTTTTAAAATAAAGGTAAAAAATAATGAATGTACAAATGTTTGGGGTCGGTACGTTTTTAAAAAATGTTTATAAAGGAAGTCTCTGATACTCCACAAGGCTGCATTTATTTAATGGAAAAGACAGTAAAAATATTGTGAAATATTTTGTGAAAACTGTGATTTTATAGAACATTCAAAAGAACAGCATTTATTTGAAATAAAAGAATTTTGTAACAGTGTTAAAGTGTTTGCTGTCACTTTTTAATTAATTTAATGCGACCTGACCCCAATAAAAACATACTGACCCTAAACTTTTGAACGGTAATGTAAATTATGCAGCCAAATAAAAATGCAACATGCTAAAGCTGTGTTAGATTTTTTGTTATGAATTTTTAATTACAACAAATTAACACAACAAATCTTGAAATTTAGTTTGTTTGAGCAGAATTAATTGCATAGAAATCTGGAAAAGAAAAATATAATAGGAATATCAGAAGCCTTGCAAGCACTGTAATAAGATTTATATGCTTGGGCTCCTCAAATGTGGCCCTTCTTAGTACTTTATATTTATGAATATTACATAATTTTTTACTTTAAGAATAATGATGAAAGAGTGAAATGTAGAAAGGAAGTCATATATTATTCTGATTTATTAGCTATTTATTATTTAACATCTATGATTAATCATTAAGTACCATGCTCTAACTAAAATGTCTGAGTGCTAAAAGTCTAAACTTTTTCTTAAGATGAAACTTCCTAAACCTTACACAGATCTCACAGGAAATATTCCCTACAGGCTTGCAGTATATTTGTACTACAAATACCCAAAGTTTGCATTTATAAAATCACCTTGTAATATGTAAAATACTGACATGACTGGTTTTAGCATAAAATGTAAATAAGTTAGGTTAGAAAGCAACCACTAAGAATATAAAAGTATCTTTAAATGCATAGTGTTCACACTTTGTCTGTCTCTCTGTATCACTACACCTAGCGTCTGTTCCAGCACGTTCCCACAACAGAGGCGGTTCGACGGCACGCAGTAGCAGACCAGGGCTTTAACACAAGCACACAAACACAATCTCCATCACCTTCTTGAACCAAACTCACCTCAGCACTGACGCAACTTTTCTTCAGTACTGACAGACACTTTATACGTCTGCTGGACTTTTGTATGACACGCCGTTTGGGTGTGGACTTTATTTATGACCGCTGTCGTTATTATTATTATTAGTAGTAGTAGTATTGTTATTCATGTTGTTGTTTGAAATTTTCTAAAACCCTATTTTTGTATATTGGACTATTCAGCTTCATACGGCTGCCAAATACAGGAAACTGTCTTTCCCTTACATCTGTAGATGTACTGTACATGCTGTACTGTATGGAGTAACAACTTTTGGTTTTCCCTAAAGACGGCTCTATGAAGCCTACATGGAGTTTCTATGCAGGTTCATTCAAGCAGGGTATTTTAAACTGCCTGGATGTTGGCGCTCCAGAGTGTTGTCGAATCGTGGAACCTGCTATAGAAGATTGTACTATCTATATCCTAGACGGATGTTCCATTGTGATGCAGTTCCAACAATTTCATGGACAATAGGTGTGTAAGAATACTTTTTATTAAGATTATGAAGAGTCCAAAGGGTTGTAACCCTTTGTATCATGATTCTGTGATCATGTGATGTTCAGTAACATTATATCATTCAAACTGACTCCAAGGTCTTAATCGGTGTGGAACCACAATGATCCTGTTTTTCAGAAGGAAACACTAATGCATCGAATTTCTGGAAGTACACCTGCAATACAAGAGCGGGCTGGAACAGTAGTACAGCTTGCATAATGACGGATGTAAAGAGGATTTAAAGTTTCAAGTTTCTTATTTTAAAACCATTTGTTATTCATAAAATAAGCCTTTGTGATTGGGCCTTAGTCCCGTGAGCCATACAGAACTTGGCAAGCAACGGACAGGATGGTGTTTATTAATTATATTACATGTATAAATAGAAACGCGCACAAAGACTGCAGAGTTCAGGGTTTGTTCGAATAAGCGTACTGTAAAAATCTTCTCTTTTTTTGTCGGTTTAAAGTGGATTTTACAGGAATATTATAGGGAAATTTTTCATTTAGACTTTTAAATGGCCATTTGGTTCTTTTGGTGCCAGGAAATCCTTAAATATTTAACACTGACTGGTAAACCACATTTTGATGTACCATTTTACTGGCAGATATTGAATGTGGCTCTTACAGGTTTGTAATGTTTATGTGGCAGCTTCACTGTAACAGCATTTATTGAAATCGTACCGACTCTAACTGAACATTTGCATTTCTCCGATTTGATGAACGTGTTGATCTCAGTGAGTGAGTATTGCTTTTAATCAACTTTTTTTTCTATCTGGAGAGTAACTAAGCTCAAAGCATGTATTATGAGTGTACAGGCCATCATAATGTTCGATGATCAGAGATGGATTCCTCTACAGCCATACGGAAGGGATGTCACGGGAAGACATCTCTTCATACCCCAGCCTAACGCCTCTGCCTCTAAGACAGATCCAGCTATTCTTCACTCAGCTCGGCAAGGACAATCTAAAGTTGCAGAAGTTGTAGCCATATTTGACTTCTAGAGTTTCTTTGTCATTCGACAGAGATTTCTAGGGTTCCAGCAGACATTCTGCTGTCTGACCACAGAGTTTCATTGCTGCTGATTTGAGTGGGCAGATTTTAAGAGCCATTTCACCTGGATCAACAGACCACGCTGGTCTTTTAAACACGGGTGCAGATCTTTTGCAAGCTGTCGTGTTTGGGGTGTGGAAATAATGGTTTTATCTGCTCTAACTCTGGTGGAGATTACAGTGCTGGATGGGAGTGTGTATGTGCGTGTGTGTGTGTGTGTGTGTGGATGTGACAGCTCTTGGCAGGTGTAGCACTGCTGTATCTAAGATTCCCCCTTAAATGTTTACCTCTGTAACATAAATGAGAATGGCAATTGAACAATAAAGGTAATTATTTGAATAATATGGTGTTTTTCTCTTTTTTTACGTTCATGTGGTTGTATCTCTGCGACTATACAGCTCAACTTGGAGTCAACTTCAGTTCTTTATGTTAGTGTGAAATACCTAGTTCAAAAGCAACTGAAATTAGAACAACTGATTCTAATCATTCTCATCGTAGTTTTTGCTATAGCTTTCACAACTGCCTGTAGTATTAATCTAAACAATTCATAAATTATAAATTAAAAAGTTTTTATAATTATTCAGATTTTTTTTTTTTTTGGCTATAAACTATATATATATATAGATATATATATATTATTTAGCAAAAACTTCAAAATTGCAGTCGCTACATCAAAATTCCCATTTAGGGTTGTAACAGTTTAAACTCTTTTTTTGGGACAGCCAGCAGCCTTTCAGAGTTGTTCCTCATTTGGACGGCAGAGGGAGTCCCTGAAGCACTTTCGATGTCTATGGGACTGCAGCATCCAAAGTTCGTCGTAAACATTTTTAATATTTAATAAGAGCTCACAATGTCTGTATATTATTTGTATAATCAGTATTAAAATACAAAGACATTCTTATTGCCACAGTGGTGAAATTTGAGTGCTTGCTACTAACATCTCTGCACTGAATGGCTTTCACATGTATAACCTAAATTTAGTTGAATGTTTTATATTCAGGAACACGATCAGCCATTGCCCTTGACGAATGTCAAAGCGTGAAACATCTACAGATCATTTTCATGTCTGGTTGGTAACTGTGTTTTTATTAGTGCGCACAAGCGCAGCACAACAATCACATCACAGACAACAAAGCGAACTGCTAACTCGTTTTTCCCTGCTGCATGCTTTAGCAGAGCATAATCAACACACTGACTTCACACGGCTCTTTCGCTCTCTCTCGCCTCTCCCTCACTTGGTGTCTTTCTGATACTGGTGGCAGATTGAGAGATCTGATACAGCTCTGGTTAGCCGTGGTGCTCAAAGCCCTCCGGCTGTTTCTCTTGCATATTTTGGCATGGTCCTCTTGTCTAAGAGACGAGAGAGTTTCTGTTATTCAGACACTCAGTACTGTATAATTAACAACAGAGACGGCAGCATCACACACAACAACAACAACACAAACATTAATACGGGAGCATCGTAAAGTAAATTAGTTTTTGCTGGTGTGAGCTTGGTCTCACCTCTCAGTATTTTGTGTGTCTGTGTGTTGGCATAATTATGTGTGTTTATGTCTTTCAGTGGTCACGTTCGACCTACACTGCACCAGATCAAGCCTCCTCCCATAGTTCCCTCTCTGGCCTTACAATGGCTTCCCTGTGGCATAATATCTCTCCATTGAGTCCTTCTCCACTGAGAGCAAGATTCTGAGTGGTCCTCTCAACATTCACTTCTGGTTCTCACAGTTTTGCTGTGGTACTTAATTGGTAGTCCCCAACGTCTCATAAGATAAACGTCGAACACATATAGCATCCCTGGTTCCAGTTCTCTGATCACCGTTGTTGTTACCGCCCGACGTGGGTTCAACTCCTGGAAATATTTACAGAGGACTCTTTCCTTGGCAGGACGGGATTCTGGGTCAATGCAACGATCCGTCGAGGTGTGCTTGCTGTTGATCTGCCTCCGATAAACGCAATAGAGGCTCCGCTCTTCGGTCCCCATCCAGGCCAGAGTGACGGAGTTGCATTTCCGCAACTTGTTGAAAGACTTAATCTGTAGTGTGGTGGGAAACACCGGGACAGCTCGCCGGTGGTACGCCGATGACGCCTGCATTTTGAGACAGAACTTGGACTTGCTCGAATCGCCTTTAGGGATTGTCGATGAGGAACCTAGAGCCAAGGCCTGGAGCTGGATGAGGTACGATGGCGCACCGTGCAACCATATCTGGGCAAGCTGATGTCCCACCTCTTGAGACGTCAAAGTCCGTCCTTTACTAGAGACGGTGACCTTGACTTTACTAGTGCTGTTGCAGGTGTGCAAGGTAAGGAGGCCATTTTGTTGCCACCCGCGAGGTTTAAACCGAAACTGATCCCCCTGGAGACTGCTTGCGTCCCCGCTCAGGGTGACCCATTTGACCTGGCCTTCCCGTAAAGAGGTGACAGCCGGACGAGCCTCCTCGTGCGTCCGGGCGAAAGTGCCGGTGTAGGCCGCACTCGTGCCGTTAACCCTGTCCACTACGAAGACATCAAAGTAGTACTGCGTATCCGGAAGCAGGTCTGAAACCGTGCACACGCTTTCGATGTCCCTGCACACACATCCAGGGTCCTCAAACTTGTCAGTCGTGGATGATTCATGATTCTCAAGGGCATCCGGCTGCTGCCACCACCAGTCTTTAAGAGTTGCCAACACAATCTCCTTGCTTTGTTTGTCCCTCCTCTGTCTCTTCTGCACACTCTGTATCTCCTTTCGGATTCCCTCACGAGCAGCGCAAAGACTTCGATAGTTGTGTTTGTGGTTGACCAAGACGCAATATTCGTGATGCGGCCGGTGACCATCTTTAACAGCTACGGATGAACTCGGAGCCCAGTTTAAGGTGACACTGGTCATGCCCACCCCCAGCGTGTGCACTCTGGGGTCCGACGGCAGCTCTGGGAAGGCCCCAGAGGGACCAGGACCTTCGTGGAGGTACGCCGACACCTGCGTGTCCTGTTCGTTTGACTTCAAACGTAGGATGTAGATGGAGGCCGGAGCGTAGGCAGGACCGGTGTAGGTGTCTACAGCATTGCCGGTGTAGGTGTAAATCCTAACCTCTCTTCCAGAGCCTCTCCACCAAACCTCTGGCATGCTCTTCTTCGAGCTCCCTGCAGAAATGAAGCATTTCAGATCAAGATCAAGCATATTCAAAAGACGACTCTAATCAAAAGAGAGCTAAAAACATTTGGGGCGGCATGCACGGATAAGCCTGTTTTTCATGCAAACCATCATTACTTTTGTCGGCACACTTTTAGAGGGAACGTTTGGTAATCAAAGTGAATAATTTAAAGGTGTAGATGGGGACCCCTGAGTTCACAGTCTAAATGATTTATATGTCACTTTATGACTTTATAATGCTGCTTTGCCTGCCAGACTAACTCTTAATTTCAGAACATGTGCATGATTACGAAAGCAGAGTGCAGAAATGTAGTCACCATAAAATGGAAGGCAAAATCAAATCATCTGGATTATTCTGGTACTGTTAGACACATGAAGCAGATGTGTCTTCCAAATATTAATTAACACAATTACTAATTGTGAAATACTTTTTGCATCACAATTAATTTATATGCTGTGCATTATGAGTGTAAAATATTAATTTAGGTTTGTTTATCTGTTAACATTAGTTAATGCATTAGGTATTGTGAACTAGCATTTATTAATATTAACTGATGTAAATTTTACATATACAATACACATACATTTTTCACATTTATGCAGCATGTACTAATATCAGTTAACAATTAACAGTATATTTATAACAAATAATTCACCCAAAAATGAGAACTTACTAACTCATAATTTACTATTTATTCATAATTTACTAACTCTCATGTAATTTTAATTTGACTTTTTTTAAAAATATTTTGTTTACACAGAAAAAAGAAAGGTTTGAAACGACATGATGGTGAGTAAATGCTAATATAATTTTCATTAACTTATTAACTTTTTTTTATAAACTAATGTTAACAAGCAAACTATTATTGTAAAGTTAAAGTTAAATTAAAATTAGAAACAGATGTCAATGTTTATCCTGCTTGCATATGTTGTATCTCTTTGTTTCTGTTTGAAAATGTTTTTCTTTCTTGTCTTCTCTCTGTCAGGGAAACAGCCTGGAGATTTGGAGATGGATAAGAGGAGAATCTTCTGTCCACAGAGGCCCTAAAGCAACACAACAGCAGTTTTACACCTGCTAATTAAATCACTGAGCCTCAAGCGACTGCTTCGCTTCTTCATTAAAGCCTCTGAAGGGATGTAACCCGTCCGCCCTTTGGATATAAAATCCCTGAGTTGTCTGTTAGCCCTGGTTAGGTCTATGCCAGCACTCCCCAAACACAAACACACGTACGTGTTTGCATGCATGCACAAAAATACCTTGCAGACACAAGTCCATGAATAAGCATACATACACACACACAAACTCACAGTGTGCTTTCTTAGGCGGTTTATCCTTCAGGGTCCGAACAGCCAAGCTCCATTCGATGGGCACTGCACAGGGGCTCACAGTAATGGACAGCAAATCGGCTTTCTTCTTTAACGTGAAATACAGTCTGAAACACAGATCAGTATCTGTATGTATTAGACACAGCAAATGTGATTTTTTTTTTGGTCTAATTATTCATAAATCTATTTTTATATTCCATAAATTAACCATTAATCATAAATTAATCACTCTAACAGTCTCCTTTAACAGTATGCACCAGCCAAATTGTGTCTCATTAAGATAATCTAATTCACTCTATTTGTATTCCTCATTTTTTAAATAAAAGCATAACTGTGACTTATCTCCTGAGACTTGCTATCTCACAATGAGGGTTTTTTTCATTCTAAAGCAGAGACAGACGTCCATAAAAGAACCTCTATTGAAATTAAGCTGCAAAAATATCTTGTTACAAAATCACTGGATTTCTGGCATCAGAAACCCAAAGACTTTAACACATGACTGACCACATTTATGAATAAATGCCTATTCGGTGTTCAGAAATTTGATCCACTAATTCATATTATTATTTCTAAACACCATAGTAAAGATAAGATTAAAAGCCAACCTTGAGCTGTGTCTCAACATTAGAAATGAGTTGGTTGAAGTTTCTTTCACTACAAACTTGACTGTTTGAGTGAAATTGCACTGTATTGTGAACATTTAGCATCTATATATTATAGCTGCCAGTGAATATACTTGTAAAAAGATGCCTGTTACTCCTTTCTTACGTGTAGAGAGCGTTTATTTTAAAGGAATTTTTGCCCAAAAAATTAAATCTCAATTGTTGCCAAAAGTATTCGGTTACCAGCATTCTTCAAAATATCTTCTTTTGTGTTCCACAGTAAAAAAGAAATGCATACAAGTTTTAGAAATATGTGTATGAGCAAATGAGCAGAGTTTTCATTTTTGGTGAACTACCCCTGAACTATAAGGGTAAAAAAGAGAGTAAAAAAAGTGGTAATTAAAAACTAAATGATGACTGTTTTGGAACCAAACAATGTACTAATATTATTTAAAAAGACCTCAGGGAAAAAGTTTTAGACATTACGTGTTTAAAAAACATGCCGCAGAGCTTCCTTGGGGACTGTTTGACTGCTGTTGTTTGCACAGATCTGCTAAAGAAGGTGAGGAGAAACAAAAGCAATGACTCCAGAATGACTGATCTCTGATAAGCTCCTATCGATCCATCGCCGTCGTTTAGATATGCATCTCCACAAACCCTAATGTTTACAGATCACAGCTGATGCCAGGTGCAGCATCACTGTAGCGTGCTCCGCTCAGGCAGGAAACACATTCACTCCCCCTCCGTGAATAACATCACACTGGCCAGAATCTGGTGAACCTCCCTCGGTGCATTCTGGTAACACCAGCCATTTGGCACCAGCCACTTCCTCTGACCTTGAAACCCTGCTAGAGCGGCTGCCTTCAGTCAATGGTTTTCTGCATCTTCAACTGCTCGTTATATTATTGCTATGGAAATAGTCAGACATTAGATTAAAGACTCAGCGTTTGTTTAATGTGATTTGGATCTCTTATTTGCATGCCGCTGGCACACCGGCTTGGCACATTATCATAATATTGATTTCATTCTTCTGGTAATCAGGTTTAACTTTGACCTTGACAACAAAACAAAGGGTCATAGTTTTAGTTTGAGGGATGGCTTGCAGGTACACTTCCAGTGTGTCCATCTCTTACCATTTAAAGCAAGAGTTTTGTGTGGAAGGCACAGTTACGATCTTTTAATAGATTAATTAATTTGATTTATGATCAGCAGCTCCTGCCCTGTGGCTGTGCATTCAAACTCATACTGTTCTTCTCTCTCTTTCTCTCGTTCTCGCGCTCAGTCTGAAGCCTGACACCACCTCTGTTACGGGTGAGGGAGCAGTTCTCACTGTGATTCTCACTGGCTAGTGTTGCTAATGGAAAAAGAAAGCTGCAATTTTAGCTGCTTGAATTCAATGGGTTTGATAGAGAGGAAACTGGGAAATCTGTGGCATGATTTTAAGCCCATTAACAAGATTCAGAAAGATAGGAGGAAATAATTGACCCATCATTGATTTTCAGAATGTTACAAAAAGAGTGTAGCTTAATGTCTTTCCTACAAAGAAAATAATGTATACTGTGATGACCAAAATTATTAGAACACATATTTTGACCAACCAAGTCAGTTATTCTATCTTTCTCTGTAGTGTGTCAGTTTATATTTCCAAACATTCATTTTACCATTAATTGCAATAATCCAGTGAGATTTTTGTTTGAACAAGGAGTCTGACGACAGCCAGTGCTCCACAGAGATCTGAAATCATCATTATACAGTCTGTCTGAAATGATATGAAGAAACAAGAACAAACTGAGACAGACTAAATGCAGAACAACTGTGCCAACGTGCTTCAAGAAACCCATTTTTGTGTACCTGCTTCTTATTAAAGAAATTGTTTATTGTCTTTTTTAGCCTGTGTGTGTCCAGTGTTTCTTTTACCTGCGACTGCGTCCTTTAGGCAGATGTACTGGTGTGACCCTGTTTTCACTCAGCCATGTTGTGGGGTGTAATGTCACTTCATTTTCAGGTGCCAGGGCATGGATGGTGGCGTGACCAGAAAAGAGGGCCATGGCCAGACAGAGACACCAGGAGAGAGCCATCCTCGTCCAACAGCAGCCGCTCACTTACACTTGCCTGGAAAACAGAATGTCAATTTTAAACAAGAGGTGAGAGCTTTTGCAAAAAAATTTCATTCAGTAACTTTTGATATTTGGTATTTCACTAAAAACCAGAAGGATAATATTAATGGACAATGATGCTTTACTTAACTGTTTAATTTTCTAGAGCTACTGCCATCAGTTCTTCCTTCTTAGACACACTAGCTGCACCTTATAGTACGTACTATAGTATGTACTGAATATGATTAAGAACTTTAAGGAAGCATTTACTACATTTGCCATGTTGCACTGTCCTTTGACCATTATGTTTTTGACCTTTGACCGATGACATACTAACAACAACACTGTTAGAAAAAATTTCAAAACTGAGGTATAATTTTTGAGAGTGAAAAATAATAATTTACCTATAGACATTATTACACAAGTACAATAGAAGAAGGTTGTTTTTTTTACTGTTGATATTCATCAATTGGGGAATATTTTAAAAAAATGTTTTTGATTTAGCACTTGAAATATGACATCCCCCCTCACAGACTGTCTGCCATTTTTACTTTTAACATTAAAAAACTGATGGTCCACAGGTTGCACACTTCACAATCTCTGCAGATGCAGTATGTCTTTAGATATTGTTCGCTTACCACTGCTCTTCTCATTTGACATACTTCCATTAGCATGCTATTTATTACAGAAAAAAGCATAAGCGTACAGACTGTAGTGAAAAGTTGATTTACCGTATCTTGTCAGTCACTCCATCTATTTAGATTACAAACGGCTCATGCTTTGCTTATGAAAGCTCCAAGACAAATGAGGACATCTGGAAGTTTCAAAAGAGCTGATAATTCAGCAGAATTTTGACTTTATCTCATTTCACCAAGTGCATATCCATCATACTTGAAACATCTGCCTTGTCCTTGATGTGAAAGTTGGAGATAAACTGCCAACTTTAAATTAAAATTAAGATTAAAATCTTCTAAAACCTGTCAAAATCCAACTCCTGACGGCTGAAACTCACATTCCCGGGCTAAATCCTGGGAAGATCTGCACTCGGGCTGATGTGTTAGATGACAGTGCTGTTATTTATCTCCCAAGGTGCTGACAAACTCACTTGTGTTTCTACCGACATTCAGCACAAAGGTTATTCATTACGGCTGACAAGCGAAGAACAGAGCTATCAGTCAATCAGTTGATTCTCACACTCCATCTGTTGTGAGGGCAAGATGAGAGAGAGACAGAAAGAGGGAGAAAAACACGAGAGGACGAGGGAGAGAAAGTTAGCCTCATCCCAGCAGCTGATGATTCATTGATAGCAGGAAACATTTGCCTTTATTCAGAGAGAATTATTTATATGAGCAAAGAAAATTTGCTATCCGCTAACACTCAGTGCTCTCTGCTTTGACACTCCACACAGAAGCCTCGCGCTGCGAGACGAGAGCGGCACTTCAGCGATGCCTGGCAAACACTCACTTCAATCCATGTCTCTATTTTTAACAGGCGACATCAAATTGGTTTACCGTGGAAATATAATTCAACCCCACTCATTATGTACGAACAGCAGGCTGCTTTGGTTGTATAAAAATCCATCGACAAAAAGAACAAACCCGACCAAAACAGCACCTGGAGGTAATCTGAACACCGCCAAGCGGCATCTGTGGGGGAGAGTTGAGGAAGTTTGAAACTCTCAGATGTTCAGTCGGTGTTTATCTGCAGCTGATGGGCCCAGTGATGTGAGTTCACGTCCCCGGGGAGAGAGAGGCTGCGATCAAAGCCGTCGTGCTGAAAAGTGTCCCCATAACAACACGCATGGATGTCGCTGGGGAAACGTGGCCCCGTAGATCGGATGACAGGCGGTGGAGTAAACGCGCATGAGACGCATCACCCAACCTCTGCTCTGATTATAACTGCTGAACAGGCCCTCATTAAAGACAAGAGAAGAAGGATGGAGGGGGTGGAAAAGAAGGATGCAAGGAATGTGTAAAGGGAGGAGAGAGAGAGAGAGAGAGAGAGAGAGAGAGAGAGAGCGAGATGGGAACGGGAAAATGTCCAGGAAGATGAAGAGAGGGATTAAGAAAGGTGAAAAAAAGACAGTGAAGGTGAGAAAGAGAGGATCGGAAGGGGGAAAATGAAGTGAAAGAGAGATTGAAGGAGGGAGGAGCCGAACAAGGGCGTAGGAGGTGAGAGAGAAGGGAGGAGGAAGGGATGGAAGGAAGTGTAGAAGAAAAATGGAAGACAAAATTGGCACGTCCACATGAATGGTAGAGCTGGATAGATGGTCGTAAAACCTCAGGGTGAGTGAACCAAATGTTAGGGTTAAATGTCCTCCCAAAGTCAAACGAGTTATTAAGAAGAATTCTGCATTAAGGGGGACATTTTTTTATATATATATTTTATTCTTTGCGTTGTAAAATTTTCATGTCATTTTCTGCCAAAATTATTATTATTTTAATACATTTTTACAAGTATAACATTCTTAAATGGTATCATATGTTTTACATATTGTTTAAACATTTGTATTATTTCAGTATTTTTTAATTATTGAAATATTTATATAATTAAAATACGAAAGTATTCACAAACAATGGTAGTGTTTGCCGTATTTCATTTAATATAAATTAAAAAAATGTTCAATTAACAACAACAGCTGTATTGCAGTAATGAGAATTGGCTTTAATGGGAGTGGGATGCCTAAACATCATGGTAATGAGAATGTGGGGGGAATGTGTTTAATTACAAAAATATTTTCACAATGCAAAAATATGAATGGTCCTGAATAATGATTAATGATTCTGTATGCAAAGTATACTTTCTGAAATTTTTCCTATTGATTTACCACGTTTTTATTGTAGTCAGTAAATTTCACTCCAATTTTATTTCTCTCTTTATCTCTCAATCTCTGTTTACTGTGTTCGGCGAGCTCGTATTACTGTACACACTCTCTCTCTCGCTCTCGATTTGTTGGAGAGCTTGTTGATGGCGTTGGTGGCTGTGGTGTCATGTGACACATGCTCTTTGCAGGGGTCCTGACTGCTCCCAAGGGAGCCAGATATAAAGCGAGAGAGAGAAAAGGGAGAGAGGTGGAAAAAAGAGAAGGAAAGACAGAAAAGAACTCCAAACTTGAATGGTATAGAATGAAAACTGAGAACTCATGCAAAGATGTGGGCCGTAGGGGGGTAAACAGGCAGAGATGGACTCAGACGGAGAGAAAAAAGGGTTTAGTGAAAGACTGAGGGAGACTGTGGACAGTACAGAAATATTTCATAGTCATGAACTCAGGATCTAATTGTTGACTTCAAAGTCAAGTAACACTAATTGCTTTGTCTTTCCTTCCTTGCTGTCTCTGTCTCACTTTCAGAATTGAATTAAATTCAATCACGGCCATGCAGTTTCAGTGCTAGCACAGAAATATTATGCCTGCGGATATGTTATCATAAAACTGAACAAAATTAAACTTTTTATATTTTTATAATTTTTTTATGTTATAATTTATATTTTATATAATTTTTATAATTTTTTTATATTATGTTTTGAGATGCTCTAATATTATAGTATCTTAATAAAGATTTAATGTTATCAGATTTATCCAGATATTTTATATTATGTTTTTTCAATTTAATAAGATATGTGCAATAAAAAATACATTTAAGAACAAAACGAAACTCTCTCTTGCTGACACCATGACTATTGTTATTTTTAGATATTGTGATTCAGTTCAAGTTTCATCCACACTATGAGTGTGTTAGCCCTGTTCTGGATTTCCCTGAAACTGAACCACCATCCCAAACCACAGACTATCTCACTGCTGTACTTATGGTCTATTTAGTGGTCAAAGAGACATGAGTAAAGACACACGCATATAGAAAGAGGGGGATGATCCCAGTCTCATGTAACAAAGTCATGGGTCAAAGAAAATAGAGATAGAAGAAAAGGTCTCTCATATTACTAAACATTTATACTTTTCAGTTTTTTTTTAATAAATCAACTTGCATTGAAAATGTACAGAGAATTGAACCCATAACATTGCTAGCACCATGCTCTCTACTAGTTGAGTCCCTGACATGTAATCACAGACACACAAACATGTAATCGCATGTACTTACCTCAGCCAGCTCTCAGGATGTTCACTCTGAAGAAAGAAGGCAGGAGAGGTTAAGAAGAGCAGAAGTAAACGGGTCTGATGTCTTCTGCACTGGTGCTCAGAGTCACAGAAACTCCCCTGTCCTGCTGGAGTCCTGAGGATAGAGGGAAAGAAAGAAAAAAAGAAAAGCCCTCCCACCCTTCTCCTCTCCTCTTTCTCCCTTATCCACTCTCTTCTCTCGTTTCCTCTCCTTTTCTCTCCTCTCTTCTCTCCCCCCAACCCAGATCGGTGCAGTCTGATAACTGAGGCGCGCTAGTCAAACAGACACATGCGCATGTGAGAGAGAGAAGAGATAGATGATGGATAGAAGGATGGAGAAAGTGTCTTGGTGAGTGCTGTCATTGCAAGAGGGGTGGTAGTGTGTGTGTGTGTGCGTGTGTGTCTGTGTGTTTGCATGCATGTGTGTGTTGAGTAATTGCAGAGAGAATTGGGGAGGGTGTTTGGAGACGTGTGTGTGTGTGTGTTTGAAGATTACATAGGGATGTGTTAATTACATTTGGGGACCCACACCAAAGAAAATTTCCATTAATTCTCATAGAAACCCAAACCATACACATCTTCATTACAAACAGTAAAATAATTGATATCCTTTTAGATTTTTTTGTTATTTTAATTTGTCCCAAAATTGTCATTGTCAAAAATCTCTTTAATATATATATAAAAAAGATTGTTAAATCAAGTTTAAGTTCAATTTATTTGAATTATTTATTTAATTTTCAATAAAAATACATTAAATAATAGTAAATTAAAATAAAACAACAACAACAACAACTGTAATTGATTTATGGTAACAATCACTGGGTGTAAAATTGCTCTTATTAGGTTTCACCTACATGCAAATCTAATATATGTAAACATATAACATTTCCATATAAGAAACATATTCTCATATGAAATAAAAAATATATGAAACCTACTAGAAATTGCAACAAATTCATATTACAGCATATACATATATAGGCTATACAAAATGTATGTTTTAATATGCATATATATGTAATACATTTTTACATGTATATATCCACATATAAAACCAGTCAAAATATGTTGATATTATATAAGTAAATATAATAGACATATATTAAAATGATTATAAATCATGTATAAATGTACAGTTTTTTGTATACATGTGTTTTTAATAAAGCTAAATAATAAATATATATATTGTTGACAGTCAATAGTTACTGCATACTGTGTAATACCATGTAAAAACACATGCATACACAATTTATTATATATTACATATATTCATATACCAATAGAAAATACAAATGTGAAAATTATACATCACCTCGGTAATCTATATGGCATTATCACTGTTTATATGGGGCAATATGTATAACATTACATATGGGCACAGACGTAGATATAGATATCGGCCTAAATTTATCATAAATACATGAGCGTTGAACATAAAGTGGCTCCACAGCACACACCTGAAGCGTGGGTGTGTGTGCATTTGTGTACGCATTGTTCTAAAGGTCAAGTGCTCTTCTCAGAGAGATTGAATATGTACATGTAATTGTAAGTGTTTTTCCCGAACTCGACACTGTGCCTCTCTCCTCCACACAATGCAATCTCTCCATCTTCCACCCCTCCCTCACATTCTGTCTATCCTCCATAGCAGAGTGAAAAGAGCTATTTGCATTGTGTGTGTGTGTTAAGCATGTCTCCTGGGCCTTTTTGAATGTATTCTATGGGTGCTTCAGCCATGCTATTGAAGTAATGAGAACACTCCACCCATCTGGTCATTGTGTGTGCGTGTGTGTGTGTGTATGAATGTTTGTGACCCCAGATCCAGCAAGGAGTTCTGTCACTCACAAGTAATACCAGAGCTCATCCAAGACTTGATTTCCTTGACCAATAGATATGTCCGGCCAGTAAGAAGTGATTTTCTGTGGCAGTTCGCCATCGGTGGCTTTGGTTCAGGTCAGGACAGCAGCTCAGCAGTGACGAGAGGAACCTGATATGACTGACAATCAGAGTCCTAATGAATCTAGAATGTTCTTGATGATCACGCTCCTGCTAAATCCATTGTGGAAAGAGAAAATTCATCCTGCAAATGCTTGAGATGGTATTTCATGTTGTCCTTAATCATTAAATTTTGTTTGCTCTCGGCTTCAGAATGTTTTCGCTCTAACTAAGGAACGTGGGTTATAATGCCTAGTCATTAGTGGTGCGATGTGTAAAGTGACACTTTTGGCCTTAGTTCAGTGATGTCTTATTTTTAAGCATCAGTTGGACAAAATTACTCTTTTCAGTAGGTAAATGTGAGAAAAGAGTAAGAAAAAAGTGAGCTGTCTTCTGTCGGCCTACACAGACAGCTGTCTATAAAGTGCGGCTCTGGCCCAAATGACAGACTTGATGTGTATCTGCAGACTTGCCATGATCGTTGGTTTACATGTAGTTTGTATTTGTATTTGTATTGCATAAAAACACATCTTGATGGATTCTTACAAACGTGCAACTTTCACTTATTTTAATCTATCATTAATTTAATTTATCATTTGGATTGCTTGTGAATTTTTATGATGTTCTTATCAGCTGTTTGGACTCTCATTCTGCCGGCACCCATTCACTTCAGATGATCCATTGGTGAGACAGAGATGTTATGCATGAAATAGATAAAATAGAGATGCTCAAATAACGATAACTGATAAATGGCCGATATTAACTTTGTCAGAATCCATTAAAAATAAAATAAAAAATTAATTAAACAATTTATTTAAAATAAAAATGTTAAAATTTCTTCAAATCTGTTCCAGTGAAACTCTTATGAGGGTGAGTACATTTTCAGCAAATATTAATTTTTGGATGATCTACAAATGCCTAAATTAGCATTTAAAACAATTTGTTGTTGTCAGTATTTTATTTTAAATAAATTGTTTAATTTAATTAATTTTTTATTTTATTTTTAATGAATTCAGACAAAGTTAATATTAGCCATTTATCAGTTATTGTCATTTGTGCATCTCTATTTTATCTATTTAACTATTAAATAAAATGCAAATATGTTATCATAATCAACATCTTGACTCATCTGCCATTTAAAAGAAAAAAAAAATCAGAGCTTCATGTAATAAATTCTGGAGTTGTCTTTGATACGTTTTTTACAGTTGTTAAAATAATGTTTTTTTAATAATGTAATGTAAATTATGTTGTTGACACTGCTATATTTTCTTTTTCTATAGGAGCAAACCCCCCCAGAAGATCTTTTGAACTTTAAATTTACTAGAACTTTAACTATGACAACTTATGCTTCTGAGAATCATGGAAATATGATGCTATCTACATAAGCTTCTATAAGTATATTTTAAAATGTCAGTATTTTAGGAATGAATCTAATGAACTTACCTAAAAGATCTCTGTTTTAAAGTATGATGATTTAATCGGGCCAGTTCTGAATCTTTGGGTGTTTGGAGGTGGGCCCCACACTCCTTTGCCCCCTGGAGAGCCGGGTTAGTGCTTTAAATGGGTCTGGCCCACTTCAAAATCCCTTTGAACTGCCTGAAGTCTGGCTCTCTCTGATACTGCCAGGGTTTTGAAGTTTTGATTTATAACTGATTAACCTTTTGGATTTTGCCAGAAATACTAAAAATGACAGACATTCACATGAATGCACACATACACCATCAGCTTCTCTTCTTCTGTGTTTCTGACTGGTGTTCTCTCGCACTCGCTCTCTCATTCTCTTTCACTTTTTTTTTCTACCATGCAGAATTTCTGTTCTCTTGTGTTCTTCTTAATAATTCATTCGCCATATTTGCTGGATGCTTCTGTCTCTGTACAGCATACATACCCACACACACACTCCTACAACATATCTTTAATTAAAATAATTGAATTTTCAGGTTTTATCAATTATTTATGGCTGGTTAAAGGTTTCTCACAAATGCAGCCCATTAGTCCTATAAAGACTGTAAGCGTATTAAATGCAATATTGTTCCAGTTCAGTGGTTATGACGAGAAGACCTCTGTAGCTCAGGGCAAACTCCTGCATAACACAACACTGACAGAGAGAGAGAGAGAGAGAGAGAGAGAAAATGAAGGGATAGAAGAAGAGAGAAAGGAGAGAGATGTGATAGTGGTCTGTTGATAGTGATCCGAATTTTAACAGCAGATGACAAACAGTTGCCCATCTGCCCATATAAAACTGGATTCTCTCCAGGGACCCAAAAGAGAGAGAAGAGTGAGTATTTATATATGGAAATAGTATGATATCACTATTTTGGCACATTTGGTTTTTAGTTGACTAACTAAATCAAAGTTATACATATATATATATATATATTTTTTTTTTAATTGTAAGTAAAGCTTTTGTTTGTACCAATAAAGTGCATTGAAATTGAACTAGAAAAAAGTAAAATAATCAGAAGAGATAAAAAAAAACAAAAATGTCAGTGATCGAGAGACACAGTTCACTCATAAATCTTCAGCTGTCATGTGCTTTATCTTTTTAACCAATCAACACGTCACTTTCACCCAGTTCAGCTTGACCTCCTAGTGCGTGATGTCATGGCTACAGCAGGTCATGGAGTCACTATGATCTGTCGTCCAATGGGAGTTTAGCGCATGACACATGTACATGATCTCATCCATACAACAGTTCCATATGGATCTGTTATTTCTGCATTTGTGTCCGTTACAAAAGCAGGATAACTGTCTGTGTGGCCTCAGAGAGACACTAGAGATGTGAACAGAGATGGGGTGTAAGGTTGAAATGAACGTGTGTGTGTGTGTGTGTGTCACACAGTCTGAAGCAGAGCATATGACAATAGGTCTCTTAATGAGATAGTCTGTGTGTGTGTATCTCCTGAAACAGTTATAGCTGATTGAGGGGGAGGGTCTCAAGAGAGCTGAGGGGGAGCTGATTTGACCCCAGGGGTCATGTCTCCCCACTAGACCTCATTTCATTTAATTTTTACAGATAAAAAGACTCTCTCTCTTCTTTCTTTTTGACTTACACGCACATTCATTAAAGATCTGCCAAGCTTTGAAATGTTACTGAAAATAGATCTATTATCATTCTTCTTATCACAGCACAGACAGGACTCATTCCTGAACGAATATTCAGGGTTAAATACAAGTTAAGCTCTATTGACTTTTTAATAGATAATAATTTTGACTAATAATGGAATTACAGTAGAAGTCCCCCTACTATGGGGAAAATAAATGATTGTTGTTACATGGACTTTGGCACTGCACATGCATTTCTGTGATTTATCTTGTACAAAGCTGTTAAAAATCTTGGGGTCAGTAAGATTTTTTTTGTTTACTCCAAAAGGATGCATTAAATTGATCAATGTCAGAGTAAAGAATTTAATATTATTACCAAATAAATAAATAAATAAATAAATAAATAAAAGCTGTTCGAATGTCGATTTCAAGCAGTACAACTGTTTTCAACATTGATAGTAATAAGAAATGTTTCTTGAGCACTATATAAGCATATTAGAATGATTTCTGAAGGATCATGTGACACTGAAGGCTGGAGTTATGATTGCTGAAAATTAAGCATTGCCATTAGAGGAATAACTTACATTTTAAAATATATTCCTATAGAAAATAGTTGTTTTAAATTGCTCTAAGACTTATCAATATAAATTATTGATTAATTAAATTATTAATGTTTTATTAAACATGTTTATTTATGATATAAAATATTGATTTTTTAATACGTGTGTATGCAAATACATGCAGCCTTTGTGAGATATATAGAAACAAGTGATTTTTCATGGTATTCAATAACATATAAGAGATAACATATACTGTTTATCTATCAGTATTATATTTTAATAAATAAATATATACATATAATAAATATATACATATATATACAGTATATACTCTTACATACCATCTGTAGCTAAGCAACTGTTTGAAGTCACAAAAAGTTTTTAAGACAGATAGTCAAGTCTGAGTGAAAACATTTACTAAGGCAACACAGGACCAAACTATACTGTGCATTAACAACACGAGACATATTAAAAATCACAGAACTCAGAACATAACCTCAAAATGTCACAACACAGAATGATCACGCAACACAATGACAGATATCAAACCGCACCATAAAGCAAAACAATGCAGAAGATGATGCCAGATGAGATGATTCTTGACTGCACTACAGCTACAGGAAACCGAACCCACTTTAAAAGCTACAAATGTAATGAGATCTGATTATTCTACTGCACTTCCTGGGGTCATATAGACATGGAAAACTCGATCTACTTGTTTTCAAATGTTGAGAATCAATTTTTCACACTTGGCAGACATGATTGGAAGCATTTAGTGTTTGGAAAAGTGGAAGACATCAATGATCTACTGGAAGGGGAAGTTACTTTGTGGTGGGATGCCATTTAGTTACTCTCTTCTTTTTTTCCTTTCCATCTAAAAATCTCTTCCCACCCTTTATCACACCCTTCTGCAACTCTTTCTCTCTCTCACACCCTCCCCCCGCCGTCTCTCTCTTTCTGATCCATTTTTCATGCTTCAATCTATTTTCTCTCCTCCATTTGCAATGGTTTACTGTAACTTGTCCCCCTCCCCGTCCCATTCTGTGAGTGCATTACGAGATTCTCTCTCTCTTTCGGTGTCCTTGCCTTTCCCCGTCTCTCTCTGCCATACTATCTATTCCTCTCATCTCTGCTCACGTAGTCTTTTATCTCTCTCATGGGCCATCCATCTCTCTCTCCATCTCTCTCCTATTAAACACCACCCCTCAATTAATCTGCTCTCCATTCCTCTGTTTAAGGTTATAGCCTGATCTCTCTCTCTCTTTCCGTTTCTTGCTGTCCCTCTCTGCAGTAATTGCTTGTGTGATCCATGATATATGCCGCTGTCCCTTAAAAAGCAGTTTTTGTTGACTAGATTGCGGCACTGAGTCACAACACACATGCACAAAGCAATAAGAAAGCAACAGAAATGTTTAGGATTTTATTATGCCCCATTTTTTATCAGACTTTAAATATAACAGAGGTAAGCAATTATTATAACTCACACTTTTAAAAAAATTCTTCCCCCACATTTCGGGCAACAGTTATTTAATTTTCAATGCTTTTTTTGTAAGTGACAAAAAACAAACAAACAAACAAACAAACAAACAACAACAACAAAATTTTATTTTTTTTTGCCCTGTATATTGCCAAAAGAAAAAAGAAAAAGTGGAAAAAAATGTCAAAATAAATATTTTTTTAATGTTTGGGAAAGAAAAAATTTATTCAGCATCTATGTATTAAACTGATCATAAGTGACAGAAAATACATGTGTAATGTTAAAAAATATATATACATTTTAAATGAATGCTGTTTTTTAACTTTCTATTTTAATACTCAAAATATTAAGTATAGCAACAGTTTTTTATTGTAATGATAATAATAAGAAACATTGCTTAAGTAGTAAATCAGCATGTTACAATAATTTCCCAAGGATCACTGAAGACTGGAGTAATGACATCACAGGTATAAATTATACTTTAAAATATAGATTCAAACAGAAAATAGTTATTTTAGCTATTTTACTTTATTTTTAATCCAGCAAGAATGCAAATGGCTAGCTTTCTCCATGTGTCAATTATTATAACTTCCAGGTAAATGATAAGGTATAAAATATGATTCCACCTGTATAAAGCATCTAAATTTATAGGTTGTTGTCTGGGACAGGACACAGCTTTGGTGAGCCCATCTTCACGGCTGCAGTAGACAGAGGAAAAAGGGACATAATGTGCGTGTGTGTATGTGTCTGAACATGCTTACACATGAGAAACTCATATTCAGATGAAACGAATATACACTTACACATGAAATCCTGAAACCAGTGTTCTGACCGGTCAACCAGACAGGATGTCCACTCCCTCAGGGTCACCTTCTTATTCTTGTTCTTGTCACATGACCTACACGCACATACACAAACACCATACTGTCGAAATCTACAAGTGGACTCTCTTTGCCTCTGTCTCTCTTGTTTCTGATTTCTACACGTCTCTCTCGGCTGCTATCAGCCGTAAAGGACACCACTCACATTAAAACAGTAGGAAGGCAATAAGCATTCACAGCTTTGAATGAGAGAGAGAGATTGAGAGGATGAGCGAGAGAAGAGAGATTGAAAGAGGATGAGAGAGAGGGGTGGGTGACATCCTGGAGGCATGTGTACTATAATCAGAAGGGTGCTGGGGAGGGTTTGCGGTAATATTATGCAAATACAAAGAAGGTCAGACAGGAAAAAAACATCAGAAAATCACGAGGTGATTGTGTGTGTCTATAGGCACTGGTGTCATTTTCTGTGCGTGTGTTACTGGAAGAATCTTTGAGCGCAGTGCTCCAGTGGCATCCGCTTATAGTGAAGCTTTCTCAGATCTCTCCTGCTTAGCTTCCTGTCCCTGTTACGATCCAGCAGAACAAACCTCCTCTGAAAAAATAAAGGGAGAAAATAGATGGAGAAAGACATTTTTTATCACAAATTCACAGATGAAAGTCGCTTGAAGTACTTTACATGTATTATATTGAATTAGTGTTTGATTAGCAAGCTAACATCTTAACCTACAGGCTTGAAACAGAGCTGACTGGTTCAGAAAAGAGTTACGTCCTAAATATGGCCATTATACACTGCACACTTACACTACACACTATGTAATTTGATTGACGCAGTGAATTTTTGAGTAGTTTCTTAAGGGAATGCTTAAATATGTCATGAAATGGATATTCACATTATCTATTTTTTTTAAATGGATGTTATTGATCTTCCATGCGTGTGTTTCATTTTGGAAAAAATGGTCTTTGCTTATAAATTTTAATCAAATGCTGTAATTCAATCTTTCGGTGAAACAACAGACTCCTCTCCAGACTCTGAATTTCTCCAATAATTTCATTGTCATAAACCCTGCCTCTTTCTTACGATTGACTGTAAGCTCACATCTAGATAAAAAATTCTCTATCTAATGAACAATCAATGAAATGAATGAAATCTACATGTTTTTTTCTGTTTAGTAATCTGTTTCCCTTAGATATATGTCACAATATATATGTATATATATATATATATATATATATATTTTTTTTTTTTTTATTTTTTTTTTTTTTTGGTTTTCCCAATTAATGTGTTCCCAACTTTCCCAACTTTTTTTCTTTTTTAATAAATCTTCAAAAATGTCAACAATTCTGTGTTTTTCTGTCAATATGGGGTGCTGTGTGTACAT
>JAUMHE010000069.1:9778848-9792627 GCA_032359235.1 Enteromius mattozi | reverse complement strand
CATTCCAATCAACCAATCAGAATTGAGGAATAATTTTTCTGGAAATATCTGTTTTAGGCTTATAATCATGGTTAGGTACTTCTACACCCTTGTTAATCAGCTATCATTTTCCACTAATTTTAGGCATAAATTTTGGGTAGGGGTAGGTTTAAGGGTAATGATTTGGATAAGTTTATATTTTTGGGCAGTAATGTTGATCCAGGATCAACAAAAGATGTTGATCCAGGATCATGTCTTACTTGGCAAAATCACGGTGACCCGACAGGAACATTTGTTGTGAAGTATTTGAGTAGTGTGTGTTTTGAAAAGCAATTCACTCAATATGCAAACTGTGAATGATCTAAGGGTGTCATATGTGTAAGTGAGTGAGTTCAGTATGTTTCTTTGTGTTACCTCTGCTAGCTGGGTTCGCTGTGTGTGTGTGAGGCAGCTCTGTGAGGGAGCGGCTGGTGTGTATTTTTCTCCCATTCTGCTGAGGAGTAAGAACCAGTCCAGCAGACGGTACGGGAACTGACCGAACTCTTCCTCGGAGCACTCATCTTTCCTCACTGACAGAGAAATCACAAGAGATAGAGTAATTTTAGACAACATCACTGGACACTTTCAGTGTAATAATGCTTAAAGTTTTTGTGTTTCTGTGTGTGTACCAATACAGGCTCCACTATGTGCCTTGCCAATGCGTCGTTTTTTGCGGCAGGCCTCCTTGTGAAGAAGACACTCGTTGCTGTACGTCTTCCCCAAAACGCTGCACACTGGTGCCCCCTGCCTGTACAAAACAACAGAGTCAAGGACCACAGGTAACAATGCGCAACACAAATAATACAGTTCAACTAATTGTATTGTGCTAAAATAGATAATTTTGTAAAAGCAACGAGGAAATGCTTTTCGTATCTTTTGTTGTTGACATCACAGGCTATGCGTTATATGAAGCTGTATACTGGTTTGGCATAAAATTATCTGTCACTTAGTAGAAGCTGCCAAATTAGGCAGATGCCAACGTGGACAGGTTGGGAAACATTAAAAAACATGAATACAGTTACTCAAGATAAAAGAAAATGCAGACTGCATCAATCTCACTTGCAGTGAGGATAAAAAGTATAGGCCTGTACCTAGCACAGAGTGTTTTGAGCAGTAAACTGGCAAGAAACAGCCAAAACAGATAATTAGAGACATTTAGGAAACCAAAACTGTCGATTTTAAAATGTTAAAGGTACAGTAATACTAATGAATTTCAATATATTTATTTATAGACTTTAATAAAAATGATAATGATAAATAACTTTGGTACTGCACTGGATCTCTACTTGAATCAAGTTTAAAGCAAGTTTAACTACTTGTATTGTCAAAAAACTGTCTGCCTGAGTTGTTTTAATAAAATGTCATATTTTTAAAACTGCATCAGCATTTTTTAAAAGTGCTATTACTCATGTGCATATTTTCTGCATGTAGCCTTTATCTGCATTAAAGACTATGTGCACCGAGCAAATATACCAGTAAATGTCTGATGCTGGTTTGATTCCAAGGAGTCTGTGAGCCGTAAGGAGTGTCTTACGTCATTACTCTGTTCTTAATCATTACACTGAGTTCTGAGCTGCACTGTTCATGCCGCTGACTCACTGTAAGTAGCTTGGCAATGAAATCAGCTCAGGTGTCTTGAAAATTTTTTATTAATTTGTTGGTGTGTGTCTTACTGTGGACAGGTCTTTGGACACACACATTTAGGGGCAAGAACTCCCCCCTCCTTCACTACTTGGCACCAGGAACCAATAGGACTGTGACATTTCAACAACTGACAAAGGGATTCTGAAGAGGAGAAAGACAGAGAGTGAGTTTAATAGTAAAAAGAAGAAACAACTTTTTATACTGAATAAATACTGCACAAAACCAGCCTTAAAATAAGGATGGCGTTTAATAGCAAGTGTCTCACCTGGATCCACTCTGCCCAAATACGGCCTCAACTTCTCTTCAGCCTGCCTCTGTTTACGCTGGGCTCTTCCACCCTTACACACACAAATAAAGTCATTTACATGGAATTTGTAAGTAAAAATATATTGTTGATGAATACACTACTGTTCAAAAGTTTGGGTAAAAAGAAGGATCTTATACTTATAAGAACAAAAATACAGTAAAAACCGTAATATTGTGATATATCATATGATCTGTTTTCTATTGTATTTTAATATCTAATTTACTTCTATAATGGCAAAGCTGAATTTTCAGCCTATGTCATTCTAATATGCCAGTGTTTAATTTGGTGTTTTGATCTTATTTATTATTATCAAAATTGAATAGTTGTACTGCTTAATATTTTAATACTTTTTTGACTTTTTTGATAATTAGAATGTTAAAAAAACAGCATTCATTTGAAATAGAGGGTTTCTTTTGTAACAGTGAACTACTTAATCTACTTATCATTGGACTATTATTGAATCATAAACATCTACAGGTACAGTCTACAGCCAGGCAGGAAGGCCTGGCCCAACCTGGCAACCTAAATAAAGTATGTTTATTTTTATATGCTGTCTGTTAGATTTATGGCTTTTATAGTACACAGCAATGAACTGTAATTTATTTTTCAATTTTCATAAATCTTTTTCTTGATCTTTGAGATCTTCAAATATATGTGAGTATTTCTGAGCATGCTTAGGGGGTTGATGGATGGGAGTCATATTGCGAGAGCATGTGCGCAGAAATATGCTTTAAAAAGAGAGAAAGAGACACATGTAGAGAGGAATGAAGAAGAACGCACATTTACAGCAGTCTGTTAACCATTACAGCACAGTAAGCGTGAAAGCATTTACAGTTTTTTACAGACTTAGACTCAGACACTTTCACTCATTTGTAAACCCTCTCCTTTAACTTTTTTTGTTTGTTTGTTTAAAAATAAAATCAATAACTTTTGCATTACAAAAAAAAAACAAAACAAAAAACACTTGCCAGTTGCTTTTCTTAATCTACTTTTTTTTTCATATTTAAAATCAGAGTTCATCAGCGACATGTTCTCACCAAAGCAACCATAAAAAACTTACCTTGACGACACCAAGGTGAAGGGTAGCTGTCAAGAACAACAGATGACAGAGCAGGTGCATTTCTCACGCAAGGACGTTGATGGATCTGAAACATGCGTTCAACAGGTGACTTTTAAAGTTTCAAGTAAGCAGTTCTGCCTCAGAATCTCACCCAGAATGCACTCACATGTAAAAAGTTTCTTTCTCCAAACGAAAAAACTTTTTAGAATGAATATAAGCGAATGAGGATTGTGTTTAAAATTTAATCATATTCTCCCAAAGATTTGAATCTTCTTGAGGATATCCTAAGAGACGTTCTTCATTTCATCGAGAAAGCACAGAACTAATGAATGCCACACACAAGACATAAAGAAAATACTTAATCCACTTAATCCAAGATCTACACTATCATATCAACCTGATATGTCCAAAAAAAAATCATATTGAAGAGCATAAGATATTATATTTATAAAAGTCAAGATAATAATCCTCAAATCACAAATCTTGATCAAAGCTGATTCTGTCTGATCGCACTTTAAATAACTCACAGTAGTCTCGGTATTGTGTATAAGCCCCGGAGTGCTCATTAGAAGTGTGTGTGTGTAGAATGGAGTGGCCCCGTCACTGGGAAGTCATTACTGTATGTTACGGCTCAGAGCAGATAGAGTTACGCTAACAGAGCAGTCCTACTGACAGAATCACCCTTTCATTCCTTTGCTATTTCTTTTAATTGGTGTAGAAATTCTTACCAGAGTCTCTCCTCTCTTATGATCTCTCTTTCCGTTCCTGTTTAATCTCTATGCCTCCTTCTTTTACTCTTTCTCTCTCCGGATTCCCAGACAGCCACATACCTTTCCTTTCCCTCTGCCCCTCCTTCAGGTTTTTCTTGTTTCCCCCCATCCTCTCTCTTCATTTGATAATCTATTTCTACCGTCTCTTCTTACCTGGCACTCCACTCCTCCATTTCCTCTCCTGCTTTTTCTGGCTTCACCTGAGAAGTCCTTAATTAGCAATCCATTAACAGCATGGATGCACACACACATATGCGAGCGCACACATGCACAAATGCACACTCACTCACCTCCACTTACACATGGACTGTGAAAAACATCTAAAGAGACTGTGCAAACCTGAACTCTCTCTCTTTTCTCTCCTCCTACTTTGTACTGCATTCTTCCGTCTGTTTTTTGGGGATGTAAATCTTTTTGTCTGTAAAGTAATGCCAAACTCAATGAGAACCAGAGCTCTCTCTTACTCTCTCTTTAACTTTTTTCTTTCTCACACACACGCACATAAACATTAAATAGAGGGCACTGGATTGGATAGCATGAGTTTGCTTCCAAAACAAACCTTTTTTTTCAAGCTGTCGTGTATGTAATGTCATAATAATCCACAAATCTTCACATTTCAGCGCTCTGAAGAGTGACAGAAAACTTTACTTGTATAAGTATGTTCATGTTGTTTTTCGTTGGGAAAAGCTTTTGCAGGTGCTGATGTGTCTATTTTGAAGACTTTTGATTGTAGTCACAGGGAAATACATAAATAATGTCTTCTTTGGTGTCCTGCAGCCTTAAGTATCTGACCTCTGTGCCCTTTGACCTCAACATGAATCACTTCCTCAGGACAGTTTGTTTGCCATTCATCACTTTTGCTTTTGTTTTTGTCACATTGGTGGCAGATCTCCCACATGTTGGTTCATATGTTATTAATTTTTGCATAAACAGGAGACAAACACTCCCATTATGTATACACACACACACACACACACATACAAATGTGGAGTGATGGGGCCCTCAGCAGTGGAATTTAGAAGCACAGAGCTCGAGCATTGGAAACAGTTGTTTGACGGCGCCATCTGGTGTTCACTGTTAGGATTAAGATAAAGTCGAGTCACATTTATTTATATAGCGCTTCGTACAATATGTTTCGGATTCCGACTGATTTAAAGCAACTTCACAACGATAAATAGGAAAATAACAGCGTTGATGTTCCAAAGTTCATTGATTATGAACAGCTTCAATGTCAGTTGTATAAAAAAGCTTGACAGAAGCCGAAGGTAATAGTGTCATTATTCAGCATTATTCAAGTATGTCATTGTTGATGTTGCCAAATTTTGTAACAAGGCAAATTTCAGTCGTTAAGCAGCTCTACAGAAGTTTTTTTAATCAGAAAAATAAATAAAATATTTATATTCTGGTAATATTTTTATTTAGCAAATAAATCAGTATATGCTGTAAATAGCAGATTCCTGGAAATTGTGTAAAGGCTATATTAAATGGAATATTAATGGTTCATTACAATAAATATTGTTAAAGGGATATTTCACCCAAAAATGAAAATTCTGTCATTAATTACTTCCCCTCATGTCGTTCCAAACCTGTAAGTCCTCCATTCCTCCACAGAAGGACATCATTAAAAAAGCGTGTGACATCAGTAGTTTAACCTTAAGTTTATGAAGCTATGAGAATAGTTTTTCTATGCGAAGTAAAAAAACATAGTGAATTTATTCAACAATTTCTTCTTTTCCATGTCAACACGTGTTCATGAGAGCACCATGATGCATGCGTTTGCTGTCTGCTGTCCTCTACTGTCCTTGCTACATTTACTACTGGGCCTTGAATGTGGTAGTTGCATTGCTGTCTATGGATGGTCATAAAGCTCCTGGATTTCAGCAAAAATATTGTAATTTGTTTTCCAAAGATGAGCAAATGTCTTGCAGGTTTGGACGACATGAGGTTGAGTAATTAATGACAAAATTTTCATTTTTTTTTTTTTGGTGAACTAAGCCTTTAAATTCTACCATATTAGTACACAGCCTTGTATGCATATGAGTGAACCCATTCAGTTAGATTTTTGGCAGTACAAATATTGCTTCATTTCTTTTGCTAAATATGTTGGCAGCATCTGCCTTTTATACTTTCACAATCTTAGGCTTCTGGAAATGCTGAAATCTCTAAGCTTTCTGAGGAGATGAAATTTTAATAGCTGGAGCTGAGAGTTTTTTCCCCCCAGTATATCAAGGAGGAAGAAAAACATATACTGAACAGTGTGTGTAGTAGTGGAGAACAGACTATACTGTTGCAATATGAACAAGTGCAATGGAATTCTTAAACATGCTGATCCTAAGTGGCATTCACAAATCACCAGACACAACCATGCAACGCGAGAACAACATGAAGCACCAGACAGCAGGTATAAAGTATTAAAAAGGTTATGCAACAGAATACCGACAGATCTTTTATTTTAAATAGTAATGTGCATCCGAGTGAAAATGAGGTTATCTGAGCCTATCTATCAGATGTTGACTGGATGGAGGAAGATCTGAATGTGGACAAAATGATTGAAGAAGTCCAGCATACTATTTAAAATAAAGGTGCTTCCCCATGCCATACAAGAACCTTTTCGTCTAAATGGTTCCATAAAAAACTTAAAAAACTTAACATCTGAAGAACCTTTCTGTTTCACAAAAGGTTCTTTGTGGTGAAAGAAGGTTCTTAAGAAAGAGACGGTTCTCTAAAGAACCTTTGACTGAATAGTTCTTTGTGGTACCAGAATGGTTCTTCTGTGGCATCACTTTTAGAACCTTTTAAGCACCTTTATTTTTAAGAGTGCATATCACCAAATATATAATAACTATTAACAGAAAGAAAATAAAGTATAAAAATTAAAATGTTAATTATTAAAATGTTTTTTGCCAAAGCAACATTAAATTTAACTTGTTGCACTAAAACAGAAATTTATAGTAATTAAAATCATATATACATATTATTATTATTATTTATATATATTTTTTAATTACAAAAATGACTAAAACTTCTAAAAAAAAAAAAAAAAAAAATCAATATTAAAAAAAACTATATATCCAGAGCTGGGTAGATTACTTTCATATTATAATCTGTTACTGATTCTAAATGACGAAAAAATGTAACATAAGTAACATAATCCATTACATTACTATTTAGGTAATATAATCTGATTACCTTTGGATTATCTTTCAAACTATCTAATTTTTCACATTGATTTAATCTTGTACCAAATTGATATAACCATACTAAGAGTGAGAACGTATTTTCAGTTTGTTGTTATTAACAACATGAAGTGCATTACACATTTCGTCAAGGTTTCACAAACTCATGAAAAGCGAATAAATAAGTAAATCATTAAAAATGTCAAATTAAAACAAATAATTTTAAAATTAATCAAAACATTTATTGAAAAAAATCTAATATTTAATAAGTTACCTGCATGTCATATCACCACAACCAACATCAGAGAACCATGAACGTGCAAATGTGATACTTCATCATTAAAATCTCTGGGGTAATTAAAATAAAAGATATATGTGACCCTGGACCACAAAACCAGTCAAAGAATCAGTTTTTTGAAATTGAGATTTATACACCATCTGAAAGCTGAATAAGTAGGCCTAAGCTTCGTTAGATAGGACAATATTTGGCCGAGATACACCTAATTGAAAATCTGGAATGTGAGGGTGTGAACAATTTTTGAATTTGATGTTTTTTAATGTTTGAAAGACAAAACGACTTTCTGAATGTATATAAGAAGAAGGCCAATTTAGAAAGGACAATTTAAAAGATAAAAACAAGGAATTAGGGAGTTGTTGTTATTGTTGCTGTGTAAATAATATGTAATCATGTATAGCTAATCTATAAAAAAGTAACTGTAGTCTGATTAGGAGTATTTTAAAATGTAACTTACTCTAATTACAAGTACTTATTTTTTAAAATCTGATTACGTAATCCAGATTACATTAATTACTACCCACTCATATCTCAATAATACTTAAATAACACTGCTCTGAGTGAGTTGAAGTAATGTGATTCAGGCTTAGAAACAACGTTCCTGGCCCTCTACAGCTTAGTATTGTGCCCACCACCATGTTGTCTCAGGCCCTGGAAATGTTATGTACTGTCTGTTATCTACTATATTTTATGTATTACATTTCTATTTACATTATGGTAGGTCTAAAAAACATTATAGAGTAGCCAAGAAATATCTGTAATTATTTGTAAATACATGTATAAAATAGTTTGGATAATAAATATAAGCTGCAGACTGTATATAATATATTTTTTAAAAAGTGCCCATATCACATGTCAACATGGTCATCAACTCCTCGCGCGCGCTCCCGGCTACAGAGCCAGCACGTAGCTCGTGCACTGTGAATCACGTCTGACGTCAGAGTCACACTTGCAGCGCGCGTGAGAGAGTACGGTAGCTGCTCGCCTCGCTCTTGGTGGGGTTGAGAGGTTGCGTGTAGGCGCGGGCCAAACGCTGAGTGCATGCTTTTCCAATTCATCAGTTCAAGGCACCGCCTTTACGAACAAAACTACCTGTTTCAGCGCTTTGATATCGTAGGCGTTTACGTGGAAGCTCAGGCGAATCGATGAGAGCAAGGTGCAGATGAAGAGGATGCTGGAATGAGTGACGAACATCGCAAACATCATGATGGAGTCTCACTTCTGTACAGCATCACTGCTTTTCGTCAGCTCTAGCGCTTTAAAACTCGAGAAAGGACATTTATAATGCTGGATATCGATCCTGCAATATGAATATAGGAGTATCTGCTTTCACACTGTTTACCAGCGCGTTATATTCCTTGTGTTGTTAGTAAACCGCTTTAGTCCATGCTCTAGGAATTTCGCGCTAGTTTAGAGGAAGCTTTTTCTAATTTCTCTGGATTATTTAGCAGCACGGTTGCTTTCAAACAGAATAGCATGGCTGTTTCGGTGTGTAATATATGATGTGGTTTATAGAATGAGTCAGCTTAGTGCTCAATGCGTGAGCCGTTTTAAATAAGATTTTAAAGTTGTCCGTGAACTCTTGCGCTTTGACATTGACATCGACACCATGGATAGACACGGCTGATTTTCACCGAACAGGTGAGTCAAATCTAACGCTTAACTAATATTTTCGTGGCCACGTACAGGGATGGTATTCAGTTTCGTGTTCTTTAACAGTCCCTACTGCTTTCAGTAGTATGTTACCAAATAATAGACTATATTATGTAAGTGTTAATTAAACGTTGAGTAAACACAAATACTGGCGTTCAGTCTTTCCTTTATAATGCCACTGATCACTCATAGAGTCGTGATTCCTCTGACTAAAAAGTCACTAATAGGAGCTTTGAGGTGTTTGTTCCTCTTATGGTGTATGTTCAGGAATCAGAGGATATTTATCATGTTTTTAATTGAGTAAAACAACTGTTTCATAAGCGTGATTGCTCACATTATTATACAAACCATGCTATCAGTGCAATTCATTATACTATAACTAAAATATACCTGGTTCTGAATAAGAAACAGTTTTTGGTCCCAGCTCTCATACAAAACTGTGTTAACAGATTTCGGTTCCTGAAAGATATTTGTTCAAATTCCATATTTTTACATTTTAAGGTAGTTATGCTTATTTCTGTGTGACTGAAATTGTTTTATGTTCATAAATGTGAAATTTCCTTAATGATCCATAATTATGTGACTGAACAAGTACAACCTAGCTCAGTTTGTATGGTTTTCTGCGTTCACTCAGCTCAGTTCAGATATTGTTCATGCTAATGTTGAATTGGACTGCTATTTTGAGAACAGAGTTGACCTTTGCCCCCCAGACTACAACTGCTCTTTCCACCAGTGTCCATCCAAGCTGCAGACAGAACAAAGATAACATACTTCATGCAACACACCCTTTAGGATAGTGTGACTTAATAGATTTTCACATATTCGTTGAACCATATCAAATATGTGTATTCAGAGCATCTTACGTAATTCAAAAATGCACTGAGTTATGTTCTGCATCACAAATGCGTGTGCATTCATGTTAACTGAACGGTGCATTTCGTGTCTGGATCTTATATTTATAGTCAAATGCATGGTGGATCCATAGGTTTTAGAGCATCCTCATTTCTTAGAAACGTGTTATTTGTAGAATGCTAAAGGCTCAAATTCGATGCCAGCGAGCACATGTGACTCTGTCACCTGTGTATATCTGGTGCATGTGATGAAATACACAGGGCATTAAGGGAAAAAATACTGCGGGGGAGGTCTAGAAGACTTTGATCTCTGACATAATGACTTCCGCTATGGTTTTGTCTTTCAGTAACCAGCCCTGGAAATAACCAGAAATTATAGTAATGTGTTCAGAAGTGTTATCACCCTTCTTAATACATACCTCTTAGGTAAATTTTTTTGCTGTATATTTCAGTGCATGCTAGCACAAAGTTAGATTCTTAGACACTAGGAAGAATACAGTGATTATGGCTTAATGTGTGCATTTGGATCAAAACTAATCATGTTAGTACAGAACATCAATCTGCCATCTTGTCATTTGGCACCGGGGTGAGGACACACCACCCACTACACTTGTCATTCTTTCTGTTTATGAAGATTGCATAGCTGTCCGTCAGTGCTGATGTTAATGGCCATGAACTGTCAGAGATGCAGACGAGACTATGTTAAGCCAAAAGCATCAACACAACCCCCCTCCCAAAATTAAAAGTCCTCACTTAGCACTTGTGTTGACAGACTATGTGTGTGTCCTCGACAGGTGCAAGGATCCCTTGTTTATTGCTTTGGTTTGCATGTGTGTTGAATGTTCCAGCAGCTGTCAGGCATGTGTGTGTGTCTGTTCACCAGTTGAATGCCTATATCAAACTAACCTGATAAAATTCTTCCCTTAGCTGCTTTGTGCTCGTGACCATTCTTGCGTCAAATATCTCTGAGGGGTGTTTATTAACAGCATTGGCTGTTAGGCGATCATCCTGAAGCCTGTCAGGGAGCTCTGTTCCACAAGCTAGATTCTCGTGTTGCGTTGCAGTGAGTGTAATGTGGTATAATGTGAAGTATCCAGGCAGCTAAATGTCTGTCCTCAGCGCCAGACAGCTGTCCGGTGGTAACTTTAGTTGTTGAGTTCTTCATGTATTACTGTACACTTACATCATTAATATGGGATGCACAGATATGAAAATTTGAACCTGCTAAGCTGATAATTATTTTCATGCTATGGCTTATAACTCAGATGGCCGATATTAAAATTCTGTACAGTTATAAAATATAAATAATATATATATACATGTTTTTAACCAAATCAACCTATTAGAATGATTTCTGAAGGATCATGTGATAGTTGATACTGGACTAATGATGCTGAAAATTGATTTCAATTTTTAGTGGCTGTTATGACAGCAGTTTTGACACCCAGAAACGCAGTGCTAACACTGTATTGTAGACACTCTTATCAGCTCTCTTCTGTGTAGGTGGCCTTCCTGTGAGACTGATTCATATTTATTTATTTTTTTACATTTTTGTTTAATTGTTTTGGATTTCTGAAGTGTAAGCTTATCCTTGTGTCCATGTGCTGTCTTAATGACTTATACTGTATATGAAGAGTTAATTAGCAAAAACAGATAATCTTTTTTTAACAATTTTCAAAAATTGTGTTTTTTCATTGTGTGTCCAATTAATCTCTGAATCAAACTGAAGTTGGGTTATTTTAGATTAGGTTGAAAATAACAAAAAATACAGCTAACTAACACAATAAATGCATGATAACATTATAAAAACCCCCCAGAGTTATCTGCTTTTGCAAATAAACTCTTCATATATATTTGTGATTGTATATGTTTTTTTTTGCTGCCGTGTTCAGCTGTGTAAACATGCATCTCTCTGCAGTCCACACACACCTCTCTGAATATACAAGACTACATCTCTTATGTACAAACATCATTCTAAAGAACTTCTAAAGCTGAATCCCTTTTTGTGATTATATTTACAATGCAATAATCTGTGGCCAGGGATGTTTTTTTTGCTCTGCGTTTAACCCATCCAAGTGCACACACACAGCAGTGAGAAGTGAACAACCACACGGAGCAGTGGGCAGCCAGTGGGGAGCAGTTGGGGGAACGGTGCCTTGCTCAAGGGTCTCACCCCAGTCGTGGTATTGAAGGTGGAGACAGTTATTCACTTCCCCCACCTACAGTCCCTGCCGGACCTGGGACTCAAACCCGTGACCTTTGGGTTACAAGTCCAACTCCCTATCCATTAGGCCATGACTGCCCCCTTGGTTCTGCTTTGCTATATTTGCTGGTGTGACGTTAAGGTTAGAGAGTCATTAAAATTTAATTGATGGAGCCAAGGGCAACACAAACAGGAAGCCACAGACAGCTTGCTGTTTTTGGTCATTGCTGCCTAAAGTATTAGAAGTGCTTTTGTTGCATATTAATGTTTAATTTTATTCTGATGCTTTAAAAGAGATGTAGAACTGGATTTGTGTGTCGAGACAGTAAAATTGACAGAAAGCTCTCTAAGGTTTTAAGCAAGGTGCTTAAAGTGTCAAAGTTAGCATTAGCAGGATAGCGGCTAATCACAGCAGCTTTCTACAGTCTCTCTGTGTATGTGTGTTTGGTTTTTTAAAATCCGTTTCTGTTGGGTTTTGTAGTTGTGGGATGTGTAGTAATGTTTATTTAGGCTCTCTGTGATACAATAACTACATCAGCATAACGTCTGTTCTTCTATTTATTCAAGGGTGATGTCGATTTCACCTGACTGACATTCAAATAGACTGTTTGCATATTAGGTTTGGCCTGTCTGGAGTTTCCACATGAAACAAACTCGGAAAGAAGAGAAACTACTACTGTGTGACACTTACTAATCCTAAAACACAGAAACGATTTACTTGTCATAATCTCAATACTGTTAAATTGCAAAGCTGCAGTTTAATCACATGGCCACAAATTGTCACTAAAAGTTGTGAATTCAAAGGAAATTCCATTATTGTCATTATGTGTGTGTTTTTTAACCAGCTCCTTGTCCTTTTGGACCATGGCGAGTAAAACAAAGAACACTGAGTGGCTCTGAATGAATGAGAGTCATCTGACCGAAAACTGTTTTGTTGCTTGCATTAACAGAAAGGACATTTTGCATTAATGTAAGTGGATTACGTTTGTTAGGCTGAAAGATGAGATAGAGAAACAATAAAGGGTGGTTTCTGTACAGATTTGTGAGCAATTGTAGATCTATTTTCAGTCTCTTTTGTCTCTCGTGTGCTCCTCTTAGTCTTTTATATGCGCTACAGTGCAGTATTTATGCTGTAGGTTCATGCTGATCAAGTGACTTTGCTAAGCAGGATAAGGTTTTGCTGCTGAGTGCTTTCTTTGCTGGTAATCACACTTAATCACAACGTGCTCATTGTAATGGCCCACGTTACTGCGATTGCTTTCAAGGATCAGCTGTCTGATCATTTTCTTTGTTGTGTTTAATAAGAACGTTGGAACTAGGGTGTATTATAGTTTTATCTTCTTATTTCTGATCTGATACTAAGAGGTCATATTTTGGAAAGGGGTAAATGCATGTTGGGTGAATGTTATTAGTAGGGGTGTCTCTGACTAAAGATTTTCAGTTGAATCAGAATTTTCGAATCTTGCCAATAGTCGACTGACAGTCGAATCATATGTTTGGGGGCGGGGCAAAATAAGAGTCATGTCAGTCATTGGACAGTCATCATTACTTATGTTAACACACAAGGAAAATGCGTAACAGATGCCTCGCAGATACAGATGGAGTAAATAATGTTTTATGTTTCCATTAAAGATAGTTAACATTAAACGTCATCGAAACACTAAGAATTCACAAATTTTCTTACAGTAATGTTTTAATTATAATGTTATGTATTTGACAGTAGTTAATAGGGGTGGGCGATATACCGGTAGACACGATTAACCGGTAGAAATTTGTCAACCGATAGAGATTTTGGTCTATCG
>JAUMHE010000069.1:9748885-9774365 GCA_032359235.1 Enteromius mattozi | reverse complement strand
GGGGTACCTTGAGCTTCAAAAAGCGACGCAAAAGGGTTTTGACCAAGCGTCAAAATGTGACGAGTTGGAGTGAGACTATGTTGCTGAACGCTATGAAATTAAATGAATTTAAGAATATATAATATTAGTATTTTACATACGTAGCTCTTATTCTCATTACTTTGACATTTAGTTAATAACAAATGCAGTGATTTTGTGAAATATTATTACAGGTATTACTATATTATTATTATTATTATTATTATTTTGTACTTTATTCTTTTGATGGAAAAGTCTGCAGTCTTTAGCAGCTGCAGTATTTCAGTCTTCAGTGTCACATGATCCAGAAATTGTTCTATTAAACTGATTTGGTGCTCAAGAAACATGTCTAATTATTATCAATGTTGAAAACAGTTGTAGAAACATTTGTGAAAAGGAAACCATGATTATTTTTTCAAAAGAAAGTTCAGAAGAACAGCAGTTTTTAAATGTATATTTTTTTTGCATGGCCTAAGTGACTTGACTATCAATTGATCAAAAATAAAACATCCTTGCTGAATAAAAGTATTGTTTTTTTTTTTACATTTAAGGAAACTCACTCAATTACTTAAATTAAGGTGTTTAATCTCTTTAGTGGAGGCAATTGTTGTTTCATCAGGAACTTTGCAATTAAATATGAAGTTAAAAGAAAACTGTTTATAGCTTCTACAGAAGCATATACAACCATTTATTTAGCTCTTAGCTCATACCAGCTCTGTCTTGAAAGGTTTATACAGTATGTTAGTACAAAATAATTGAACAAATAACATCAGGTCATAGAATCTGTGTGTGTTTTGACAACTGAAAACGTGAAATGTGATGTCCTCACTAGTGGTGGTGTTGGATAACAAGGCTTTAGTAGGGTGTGTTGTGGCTGACCTGATTTGGCAGAATGAAGAGGATTATAAAGCCTTGCAGTCTCTCTCTGAGTCTGTCCGTCCATGCATTTATGTCGTGTGACTGCTAGTGTAATCTCTCATCACAGAATGTGGGTCAGTGTGTGAATAAAGGTCGCTGTATTCTCCCCTCTCTTCCTTCATTGGTTTTGACTGTTGTGTCAAACTCATGAACAGAAATCTGGACCCTCATTTCCTCAAATCTGAACTGGTGCTATATGATGAACCTAAATATGATGTTGTGTATGGATTACGGTTTATATTTTATACTTTTGCACCTTATCTTTTAGAACGAGACTTTTGTAAAAGAATGAACAAGGCATTTTTGTGAATACAACTGGATTAGGACAGAATGAAGTGGGGCATTATAGAGACACCATTCATCTGGCAAGGATTTGGCTTTTAGCCCAGAACATCTCTCTTGTATATATTTGTTTTGGTTTCCTTTTAGCCTTTGACATTATTTACCGAAAAAGAAATCAATACAGAGAAGAGTAGGTTTCAGTTAAACCGTGTACGGTACATTTGTGTTGCAGTTCCTAATAAAGTCAGCAGCCAACTGCGAGAAACAATAATGTTTAATAAGTGTTCATTTTGTTCCCTGCTTGTAAAAAGGAATTTATTCATTATAAATTTCAATCACCAAACATGCATTAAAACATCCTTTGTGTTGTCTGCCATGACAAAACATGTGCACCAGCACCATCATGAGCTTCAGTCCTGCTCATCCCTTTTAACACATCCTGTTTCCTTAGCCTCATTTAGCTGTGCTGTCACATGCTGGGAAACTTTCCAACCAGATCACAATGATGAGGGTGATTCCATTCGAAACCCTGACATTTCTTTTCATGCCCTAACTACTGTAAAACAGGAAGTGAGTTTTGATGTACATTTGAAAGCTTTGTTTTTGAGTTCTCACATTGTTTTGTGTGTTTGGCTATTTCGTAGAAGAGGTTAGGGGGATGTTATACTACAGGAAATACAGTATAAGGAACACTAAAAGAAAAACGTTTGGTAATTTTCTGCCAGGACATTATCTGTTAAGTTTATGGATATTTCCTTTGACTCTGAAATGTAACACAATGCAAAATTATATTACTATATGAAACATTCCTTCATCCAGACCCTCATTTTTAAATATTTAAAAATATAAGGCAGTCTTGGCCTAATGGATAGGGAGTTGGGCTTGTAACCCAAAGGTCGTGGGTTCGAGTCCCAGGTCCGGGAGGGATTGTGGGTGGTGGGAGTGAATTCCCAGCACTCTCTCCACCTTCAATACCACGAATGAGGTGAGACCCTTGAGCAAGGCACCGTTCCCCCAACGCCGCAACACTGCTCCGGGTGTATGTTCATGGTGTGTGTGTGTGGTTGTTCAATTCTCACTGCTGTGTGTGTGCACGTTGGATGGGTTAAATGCAGAGCACAAATTCCAAGTATGGGTCACTTCACTTTTTATTTATTTATTTTTTTAAAGTAAATGTTTGACTAAATCACTAGTTTTTCTTGCTTTTTGTCTTACACGCAAAGTAAAGCCTAATGTATATTAATTCTAAATTATGATATTTTATATGGACTTTATCTGAAGCAATGTAATAAAAATACTGTATAGTAGTAAATCCTTGGCTTGAGGAACATGGGTTGAGTTGTGTACAGTTTTTTTGCTTTTTCTCTTCATGCTTTTACACATAGGAGCATTAATACAGCTACACAAACAAATTTACTTCAGTTGCTTTAGTTACTAAGTTACTAAGGAAACTAGAAAAACTGTGAGTCAGCGGTCCATGTACTGTTAATGTGATCGTTTAGATGACTTATGAGAAGCTTACCTTGTTCTGTTGATATACAGTTTTTTTTTTTTTTGTCCGTTGTTCTGTTTCCTAAGAATTAAATTAAATGTAGTATGTAATGTACAGTCCAGTTCACAGGATTTTACATTTCCTCCCTTATTATTCTTGTCTTATTTCTTCCCCCAAATTAATTAGTTCATTTAAAGTAATCCTATGATGTGACAAATGATAAATCATTTATTTTATCTATGAAATAATTATCAAATGCTGTTTAAGATAAGTACTGTATAAAACATCACTCAACATGACAAATGGATTTCATGGCAACTGCTTAAATTTAGTTAATGAGTATTTTGTGTTGACTAAGTTTGATGATTAATAATTCTCTATTTGTGCCTCTCTCTCTCTGCAGGGGTTTTGTGTTCATACATGACTCTGCTTTTTGCTGATGGAACAGAAGGTCCTCAGTAAGTCCTCCATGGTGTCCAGACTGCCAAAATTTGGTGCCCGTCCTGTCAGTGGTTCCCCCTCATCCCTTCCCAATGGTATGACCCAGACTGCGCTCACGCAAGAGGGCAAGAATCCCCCAGCTAGGCCAAATGGAGTGGTCAGAGCCTCTTCCTTCTCCTTGAAATGGAGAAAGGATAGTGGTGGGCCGCTGGACCCTTTAAACCCAGTTGAAGGCACAATACCAGAAGAGAAGAAAGATGTTCACTCCCAGCATTCTCCAGGAAGTAGGGAGTTAAAAAGCCCTTCTACTCCTGTAACCAAAGTGCGCAGGTCTGCCTCCTCTTTGTCCACTGGAAGCCCCAAACCTGCACCCAAATCCCCTAAATCCATCCCGAGTCCTAAACCAAAGTCCAAAAACTCTCAAATCACCACAGCCTCCAAAAGTCAGGACATAGCCCAAAAAAGCTCAGGCTTCAAGCCAACTCAAAATGGTACTTCATCTCTGGGGACTTCACCAAGTCAAACAAACTCTTCAGGGCTTCAACGTCCAAGAGCGAACTCTAGCTCTACTCGAAGCACCTCCAGAGACAGTTTGTCCCAGTCCAATGACAGCCTTTCACGGCAGTCACTCGTGCCTGACTACATGGTGCGTTCTCAGAGCTTCACTCACTTCAAGCAACTGCCCTCACCATCTTCCACAACTATGACGCGCTCATTCTCTTTCAACAAGGCAGTGGAGCTAGCCAAACCGCTTGCTAATACACAGCTTCGTCCTCCAAGAACAGTTGGACTCAAATCTCCTTTGAGCCTGAGCAAAGGCCGTCTAGTGCTTGGATTGGGGGGCCTGGGATTTGGAAAGGGGATAACAGATAGACTGCCTGCCGGGACTCCTCCTTCAGAGAGTTTAACACCTCCTAATTCCATAAAAAGGGCTCTTCTGCCTAACTCGGTGCTGACAAAACCCTCATTACAGGCCTACAGGCTAAATCGACCAATTCCTGCCAAACCACAGTGCCCTCTAGTGGTTGGGAGGAGCCCAGTGGAGAGTGACGTTATAACTCCTCCTCTTACTCCCGAATTGCTCCGTTGTGCCACAAAGAATGTGAGTGTATGACTCTATAATTTATATTATCATGTATAATTTATTATTTTGGTTTACAGTCTGATATTTTGTGCAATGGTTAAAGAAATATTTTTCAAGTGACTTTCTTTCCTCTATGGGACATGAGAAAAGCAGCATTGTCAGATTTGTCATTTGATCAGTATTCACATATTAGGAGTTTAAGTGTGTAGCGTTAAAACCCTATTGTAATTGTTAGAATGATCAAGGATTCCTCACTTAAAACTGATTGGGCAGACCAAACCTTGAAACTTATTTATTGTTGCACCCATACTACGCAAACATTTGTCCTATGAACCTCATAGTATATATTTATAATATATATTTGTTGTTGTCTAATGATTCATTGCTTATTATTGTCTCAAATCTGTCATATATGAAACTGTTCCTATTCTAATTTGTATATTTTTCCATAACTATTAGTAGCTCTACTGGAGTAAAAAGTGTATTTTGGTGCATGACTGCTTTGCAGTTAAATAGTTTTATTTCCTTTTTGTATTTGTGAAAAGGCCTCAGATTCCCCAGAGGAGCCTGTGGCAGAGCCAGGGCTGGATGGGAACCTCCGCTACACTGGGGAGGGAATGGAGGACATGTCTCTTTCCTCTGCATCTTCTCTGGAGAGGAATGACACCAGTGAAGAGTTTCTAGATGACTTTGATAATCTAGGGGATCAGTCGCAGAATGGCATCCCTCAAAACAAATATCCTGTGGCCACACCCACCCAAACGCGCCTGCAGGGTCTCTTAAATGAGACCATGGACTGGACTGGGATTGGTCTAGCAGGTATTGCTAAATGTTATTCATTAAATACTTGACTTTGTCTGACAAAAAGTGTGGATAATATTGTCCTGTGGCAAGCACCCAGTGTTTATCCTATCTAATACTACGTCTCCTCTCAGGTGGCAAGGCAGATTTAATGGGTGGTTCACTCCGTGGGCCGACACTCATGTCCCCTGACGTGGATCGTCACACGACCTCCTCTCTGGAGCTCTCCCCCTCGAATAGCTCTGGAGGAACATACATGTGGGATGAGGAAGGCATGGAGCCGCTGGGACACAACACACAAATACACCGTTGCAGCAGTTATGAGTCAGACCTAAACAGCATTGTGAGTATACTCATACCCTCCCAACTACCCGGAGAAAAAGTACTGTGATGGAACTATAGTGCAGTGATGTCAAAACTTGATTTACATTTAATTTTTGCATTTAATACAGTAATTAATTAAATACATTTAATGAAAAAAAGATATAAAGGAATGTAGTAAATAAAGATAAAAGTAATTTTTTATAACTATATGTTTTTGTTTGTTGTTTTTATTTTGTTGTTGCTTATAATAATAAAATAATACAAATAAAATAATTGTATTTTATTTTAAGTCTAAATTTAATTAGGCTAATTATGGAAAAAAAAAAATTATTATTATTATTACATTTATGCATTTAGCACACATTTTTTTTCTTTAAGCTCCAGTGTACAGTAAACATTTAAGTAAATTTAATGAAATTAAACTAAAGACATTTAGTGAATAAAGATAACTAGTAACTTTTTTATATAATTACACTTTTGTTACTAACAATAATATTTATGATTTTATTTTTGTTGTTGCAGATAAGTTATTTAGTTTTTGCTTGTAATAATAAAATAATAAAAAAATATTGTTTAATATGATAATTCTTGCTAATTTATTATTATTAAGTATTATTTTAATCAATTTAACCAATTTATTATTTTATTATGTTAACCATAATGCCATGTTTTTGACAGTTAGTAATAACAATAATAATGATTGTAATAATAATTTGGACCTTCTGTGACCAGCCCTCCTTTAACCACACCTAAACTATTCTCACATCATGAAACTGTAATGCAGGAGTGTGACTAAATGTGGCTTCTGCAAGTCTTGTAGAAAGTTTTGTTCCATACTCTGTGGGTGTTTGTAACCTTTCTTCTGCTGTACGTTGTGATAAACCCATCGCTCCTGTACTACTTGGTGCTGGTTAGTATGTGCACTTGTGCGTGTGTGACGGGATCTCTGTCCCTATCCTGCTAATTATCTCTTTGCTAATTAGGGATTGGTCCCTGTGGCTCTTACTCGTGACTTTGCAGGAGTCTGACTCCAGGTCCCGCCATTCTCAACAGAGGTCCTGTTCTATTACTGTTGTTTTCAAAGCCCTTGATTGGCTGGGAAAGGAGAATGGAGCCACTTAACCTTGCAGCTTTTGATTCCAGTGAAGCAAGCTGTTGCATTGTTCCCAATTTTCCTGTTGTTTGTGTTCTGATTCCTGATGTCCGATTGGCTCAGTGGAATTCAGAAAAAGAGGCTGGATTTGAAACCGTAATCAGATTTGAAATACCAGTCTTCTGTTGCAGATACACAAATGCACCCACGCACACAGACACGCTGACTTGACTCTGACTTCAGACATTATGTAATCAGAATATACATACATTTGAGTGTGGCTGAGTCATTGTTATCATACTTGAGTGGGTTGTTCCTCTGATGTAGTTGTATGAAGTAGAGGAGTTCAGTTTACGTAATGGACTGTGTTTTAGTTTGAGCTGGGCTTTAAGTGACATCTTGTGGTGTACTGTAGGTACTGCAAAAATTCATTTTGCACGTGTTGCTTGTTTGTGGGGCCCCTTAAAATAAGTTACACCAAACATAACACATAAGTCTGGTGCATAACCTTTCCTGGATCTTAATGAAGAGTGTTTGTTAAACCTGGTGGAAATCAGGGGTCCATGCACAGTAATTAAATGATTAATTCGATCTCCAGACAGCAGTGGATCTCCTTTAGCTCCTTGAGCTATGTCTATCTTTAGTTTAAGACTCCTCTGCTCTAATGAATACTGAAACAGAGGCTGGGCTTTATTTAGAGCGTGTCTGATCTTACCCTCAGCAGGTGATGTAACACTAAACTTTATTTGCAGGTTGCAGTGTATAAGAGGTTTGAGTTTAAAAGTTTGGTTAAGTTTAGGTCTAAATAATGCAAGTTAATGTTGTGCTTTGCAGAGTTGTTATTTTGTATTTTCTATAACATATAAATTTCAAAATCACATTTATTTAAAACTGCAGCCCGTAACTGCAGTCTAAAGTTTATATAATAAGTGAGTACACCATGAATCCATTTTCCAAATCCTGTTTTTGGTTTGTGCTGAATCACTACAGTACATGTGTGTTTATATTCTGACTATTTAGACTGGCTCGAGTAGGTACCGCTGCAGTGTAACCCAGTATCTGCATTATAGACATAAACAGACAGAAGTAGATCCGGCTACAATGTTCTTCCACAAGACGCACACAGTTCTGTTTAATAAACATTGTGCCAATAGTTATGGACTGCAGTTTTAATTGTATTAAAAAAATTGGCTAAATTAAAATGTTGAATATTATAGGCTAGTTAATGTGGGACCAAATGTTAGTTGGTAATACTGATATTAAATTAAATTGTTCTGTTAATTATTATTATTTTTTTTTTTTTAACTTAACAATAGTAACATGGTTGAAAGATGAATTCAGTGAACATTTTATGAACTAGACTGAGAGATGCTGAATTTTCTTTTTATGCTTTATATCTTTGTGAAATGCATTGCTATCCTTTCTGTGCTTATGGCCTCTAGGGGGCAGTATGGATTCAAGAGAAACGACAAATGTTTCTTTTTTTTCATTGTATATTTGTGTGTTCTGTGTTTTATCCCTCTGTTGACTTCTACAAAGCACATCCCCTTTTAGGCTCTTTTAAGAGTTGTTTATTTGTTCTAAATACAGTCTTGCAGGAGGCATTTAAAGGCCAATTCATTAGCTGCTAAATGATCTAGGTACAGACTCCTTTGTTTTTAACACAGTAAGTGATTCTGAGACATGCTTTTTATCTGCTGCTGTTTCAGCAATAATTAGCTGAGATTTATGAAGCATTGTTTATGCTTTACTATTTGCTAACCTTACTAATACTGTAAAGAGGGTTTGTATAAATAATAAATATTTATCATCTCTAATCAGCTCTTAATTTATTAGGCTAACTGGTTTATTGACTCTTTATTATTTTTCTTAATCTCTTTGAGACCTGCGATTGCTAATGGCTTTTGAGAGCCTTTTCTTGCATACAGCCACCGTACGGTTTCCAAGCCTGTGTTTTGTGTGTGAGCGCTTGGCAGAGCTCTGTGTGGCACTACCAGTATGTGAAATCGAATTCAGTGCACATATTCAGTGTGACAGAAACGCAAACTGAAAGATGAAAAGCTTTTTAGTCTACTTTTTAGGCAGTGATGAAGCGTGGACTTTTTTCAGATTTTTGTGAGTTCTGAATGAAGTATCTTGAAGCCAGTGTTGGCTGGGAAAGAAGATCTAAACTGTATCTAATGTTTTATTAGGCTAATTATAAAACATGCATAATTGTTTATTATTATTGTTTACAATGAAAATGATTGAAAAACATCAGTAATTCATTAGATTCTGATCTGAATATTCCTAAAAATAATACATGAATCATAAAGTTTCATGACATTAAATATTTTAACATTATATTTTATATCATGTAGTAAATAGATGTAAATACAAAAATATGCACGCTAGTTTGCATATGTGTGTATATTAGGGCTGTTCCTGACTAAGGATTTTCACAGTTGAATCGGAATTTTCGAATCTTGCCAATAGTCGACTGATAGTCGAATCATATGTTTGGGGGCGGGGCAAAATAAGAGTCATGTTATGTATGACAATAGTTACTAATGTTCTGCATTTCTGTTTTGAGCTGCGTGCACTGAAGATTATCAGTAGAATGAATATCATGCACTCTTCACGCAACAATATGCAGAAACACGACAGCTAAAATCTAAAAATTCACAGTGTTTTATTATAATAGTGTTCTCATTATAATGTTATGTATATGACAGTCTCAGTCATAGTTATTAATATTCAGCATTGTTTGTCCTGCTCGCGCTATGCGCGGAAGAGATAAGGGCTTTACTGCAGCGTAACTCAACAAAATCTTATACGACATAAATAATATACACAATATATATAAACCTGCTGAAATCAGGGATTATGGAAAATGAAACTAAACTTAAATCTGTTGGGTGGTTAGATTTGTTAAAAAATATTTATTTAATATTACAAATTTTATTTATTTATTTATTACTTTTCAGATTCTTATTTACAACATTATTTTAATAGGCTGTATATTAACTTATTGAGAGGAAACTGGTAGTTCTATGTGAAATCAGACATATATATATATATACACACACCTTTAGAATGATAGAATTAAGCCCTATTCGCACAGGATTAGCTTTATCTAGAGACCTAGTGTGATTTAGAAATCCCCCCAGATCAGAATTTTATGTGGCACATTCGCACAGGATAAGAGAAGCCTGTGATTTTACTTGAAATTACAGACTTATCTCCCGGATATGATGTCAAAGCTTTGCATTATATTATATATCATAAACAGAAGATTGTTCCTTACCCATGATGCTGTACATGTCATCCATTTCGATCTAATCTTTCTTGTTTGTCTTTTGATTGTTTTCAGCTTTCTTTTTTTTTTGAAAGTGCAAACTGTAAAGTAGTATGGTGTATAGTGATAGAACCCAGCACCCAAAATACTATTAAAATACTTTGCAGACTTCATTTTTTTTCTTTTTGCAAAAGGTGGATAAAAAGGCATTTGGGGAAAAAACCTTGAAAAAATGATATGACACCGCAAAATGCTGGCCAAATCACAGAGATGCCGATTTGCATGGGACTAATATTATCACAGGACATCGGTTTTTGGGGAAATATGGTAGGTCATTTGCGGGGGAATCTTTACTTTACAAATTACAACCTCTGCAATTATTACAAATTACTAGAGGGCACCAGATAATATTATTCCTGTGTGAATAGTGCTTACATTCATATTGACCTACAGTATATATGGATTTTAATACGATGGAAACTGTATTTAACGTGATAAGTTTAATGAAAACATTGTAGACTTACATTAGGCCTATTAATTGTAAAGATTTCATTTCCACATTTAGTCAAACAACAAATAAATTATATAGAGAAAGTGAGAAAAGAACACAAAAGAGCTTTTTGAAGCGGCGTGTTAAAATTGGATCGCGTATCACGAGTCATTTGATTTAAATCTGGACTTCAAATGTGTTTGTTGCAATTTTTTTTTTATTTGGTTTAACATGTCAGAGTGGGTTCGTGAGGCAGGGATACACTGACCCTCCCATCCCCCCTGGCATTTCGCACCATTTCACAAATCGTTTGATTGAGAGAAATTGGAATGCACAATGAAAAAAGTAATTTTTGCAAATGAACCGTTATACAGTATGTATATCTTTAGAATTTTAGAAATACGTTCACATTGACCTCTTTTTAAATTACCATTGAAAGTTTGGCTCCGTTTTAAGTATATCTGTGGGTGTACAGTATTTGTGTCCTGTATGTAATAGGAATGATTCAGAAATTCAAACACATTCCTTTTGATCCCGCCAAATATGATGTTTCACTTCCGAGCGCACCACTCAGATTGTGTGAAATGTGATCAGGATTCTGTGCTTGTCAGATAGGACCTTTCTTAAATGTTATCTGAGGTTCTGTCTGTATCGGTCCGGCTCTAAAGGGACCTTTAATCCGATCTTCTCGGCTGATTCGCGCAGGCCTATGTGAAATGGGCTGCGTTATTCCGGCTCTTTCAGCACAGGAGGAGAGTGCTGATGGGGCTTGGGCTGCGTGTCTAAGCTGCCGCCCGGCGCAGTGAAATGTCATTTCCTCTGAAGCAACCTGCCGTGACTAAGCCCCTTTATACATGGAGAGAGTCAGAGAGAGAGGGACCTGAGGGACTGTGTGTGTAGAAGTGTATGAACTTTGGCTGCTTTGAATACACATTTCATGTACACTTGTAAGACAGTATGTCCAGGAGAGGGGCCTGTCTCTCTTTAAGTACATATTTATATGATAGATGGGTTTGAAGCACATCTTGTCAGCTTAGATGACTTGAAGAGACGTTTTTGTTCTATGAATGTATCAGAGTTACATGATTGATAATGTTTTCTAAAGTATGCTGCGAGCATATTTGTACTGTGTTTTTTCCCCAGCTGCCTGCTGTATATGAAATATGGGAAATTATGCAGGAAGTTTCATAATGTACTGTTATTTTTGCAAGAAAGTCCCCCATTTAGAAAAGCCAATGTATTTAACATGGCTTGAAGCGATAGTTCAGCCTGAAATGAAAATTCTGTCATCATTTACTTCTCATTTCTTTCTTCTGTGGAACACAAAAGAAGATTTTTTTTTAAGGAATATCCTGGCTATTGTTTTCCATATAATGAAAATGAATGATGACCAGGACTCTTAAGCAGCAAAATGACAAAAAGTGTGGTCCATAAGATTCATGCACTACATTAATGGTTTTCCAGCCATTTTGTGAGATAAAAAGGCAGAAGTAGTTATTATAAAGTCATTAAACTTTGAAAATCTTGACTCTTTAAACAGTTTATGGCATAAGTAGCAGTGTCTCTTTTTTTATTTATTTTTTTATAATTTTTTTGTGTAAAATCTTTTTAATTAATCTGCTGATGGGATTAAAAGGAATGTTCCTGAAAATAGTCTGAATGATTCTGTTACAAATCAGACTTATCTGGTTCCATAGTTCTCACTGACTCGATTTGGCAGATTAACAGCCCGATTAAATGGAAGATTGTCAATATATAATGACTTAAAAACACAATATGTTAGTTTTCGCCACTAGAGGTTGCATTTTCAGTAATCATTTACTGAAATTACAGTAATCATCAGTAATCATTTTCAATAACAGAGGCAAAGTTCGATGACGCAGTGATGGAGCATGGAACGTTTGATGTCGTTTTCATGCTCACGGATGAGGTACAGTCACTTTTCCACTATTGGGCTGAACGGTTCTTAGAACTGTTCCAGTTGTGTTTCCATGTGAGCCTGGTACAGCGTGGCAAGATAACAAACTGTTCTTGGTCCGAAATTCTCAGCACAGTTAAGTGCGAGATGTCACCAATCACGATCCGTCACTTGTCTGTTGCCTGGCTGCTACTGTAGTTTCTTAGTGGCTTGCTAGCATGCTATTTTGAGCAATGTAAACGTAAATTAGTTATAAAATCTAAAGATATTTCTTATCATCCTCCATAATGCTGTGGTTATTTACAGCTCATATCATAAACATTTGTGTTACCACGGCAACGAGTGATGCATTTGAATTGTGTTACAAAAAGATCCGTTATCAGCCCCAGTGGAAAACGAAACCAGAACTGTTTGGCCCAATAGTGGAAAAGCGGCTGTAATGTATTCCTTTTTTTTTAATTAACTTGCATGTACATTTAATAACAGTATTTTATGTCATTGTATCTCCAAAGAACATGAAATTTTATATGATAACATACGCAAGAGCAGAGTTTTTTGGTCCATGACAACCTAAAAATTTTTCTTTTGAAGAAAGTGTCATGCTCACTAGGCTGCATTTGTTTGTTCAAAAATACAGTAAAATCAGTAATGATAAATCTTTATTAGTGTCACATTATTCTTCAGAATTTCTCATTATTTAAAAACAGCATAATGGTAATGGTTAAATCACTGGGCTGGCAAAACAAAGGGCACAGGTTTGAACCACACTAAGGTTTAGCTAAAGTGCTACCAAGAATTATTACAAGGATTGTACCTTTGAATGAGATGCTTAACCCCACATTGATTTATAGTAAATGTCTCTGCAATTAGTGCAATGTTAAGCATTTGTTAATTGTCAAGTGACTAATTAAAAAAACAATTGTTTTCAAGACCTGCTTCCTAGAAGTCCCGTTTATTTAAATTTATTACCAAGAAGCAATTTTGTCGTCTGTGCACACAAATGGTTAAATGACTAGATAAATGACAGTAATATGCAGTATTTTAGTATGTTCTGGAAATGATGAATTGTGAAATAAATGAGCTTAATATTCTTTCAATTGGTTCCAGGTTTTTAAAACTGACTTCTGCTTTCAAATTTTACTCCCAACCTCAAAATCAATTGAGAGTGGTTCTTGAAAAAAACTCTTTTAAGATGAGTCACATCAGAGTAATTTCTTTGCTTGGTACGAATCAAGGCTAAGCCGTGAGGCCTTGTTTTATGGTATTTCTTACCAATATTTTAGCACATAGAAATGTGGAGAACATCTTTCTTCAAAGAGCTTATTTTCTTTTGAACTCTCCGTGCCAAGCTTGATGTTCAGAATCGCTTTAAAATGCATTAAAAAGCATCACAATAGCTGATAACTGCCCCTTGTGCGTCTGCCACACAGCTTGAAATGTCCTCTTTCATTTTCTTTCTAAGGACAAATTGAGGTTTTGTTGAGGCATATTGATTTTCACCTTGGTGTGCATTTAGGTTTTCAAATAATCAGATGGCCTGAAAAGTTGTCGTTTTCTATACATGCTCTTTGTGTGAAGCGAAAACGTTTTGTTTGTATTCATGTAGCTTCTAGTGACTGTATCTGTGTGTTCCCTTTCTTTTATGTGATCGTCCTTGCATAAACAGTGTGAGTGAATTTCCACAAAGGCCTTATTTGGTAAATGTAATGCAGTTTTCCGTCTCTATTTCACACACTGTCTCTCTCTCTCATTGGTTGTTTCTCATGCACAGGACATTCTGAACAACTTGGATAACACTGGCTCATGTGATCTGGAAGATGATGACCTCATGCTTGATGTGGATCTGCCAGAGGACGGGGCCTTACTCCATGGTTGGTACACACACACACACCGTGTATAACCAGCAATCATTCACTAAGCCAATACTGCCTTCTATTTGACATCTAAAGTGCTTAAAAATAGGCGAAGTTTAATAGAATCATCTCTGCATCATCTCAAATCATCTCAAAACTTGCAGATCTGGTTAATAAATGACTAAATAAATGAATGTCTCTCTGGGTTATAGGTGTTCACCATCAACCATTTACCTTTATAACCACAATAGTCCACTTGAATTGAATTTGTTATATAATCATCCTTTTGTTTATCTTTTATCTATTAATTCAACTTCTGTTTGCAAAGATAATAACTGATCAAATGTAATCATTATGTTGATTGATCACTGCAAAGTGCGAGTGATAATCACTATTTTGAATGTGAAAGAAATTTGTGCAGATTGCCATGTTAAAGATTTTCCTGCAGCTCAGTGTGATTTTAATGAATTTAATGTGATGAAGACATTCAATTCAGTTTATCAGTATATAATTCAGCTGGATTCAAATACAAAATTACATACTGAATTCATGTTTTTTGAAATGTTAGGGGAATTGTAGAGACATGGCTGAACCCAGGACTTATTTTCCAACAGCTTTTGTTAGTTTATGTTGTGTATTATTTTTCGAGTCAGTGACAGAAGGGTTTTTTTCTGGATTATTTATTACATTACTGCTGGCTGTTGTTTAGAACTTTAGTTTTTGATATGTTTGATGGATGAATTATTTGATAAAACTTAGTAAATATGGTTTACCCCCCCCCCCCCCACCACCATATTATAGTAAAATTAACTAAAAGTTGGTCAAAATAACTATTTCATATGAATGTAAAACTATTTAAAGTTTTTCTTAATTTTTTTTTCACCTTTTGACTTCTGTGCGGTTCGTTCATTAGTGCTGTAATGTGACATGAATTTTTAAATGTATAAATATTTAATTTAGTCTTTTAATTAATTTGAGGTCATAAAATGCATATATAATAATTGTCAAGAATTAGAAAAATGTCTGAAATGTCTAAAATAGTTTTAGACTACGTTTTGCTGGTTATGCTGAAGGACGCTGCTGGGCTTTTGCATGTCCATGTGCCATGTGCATGCCAGATACAATCAAATATATATAATTTTTCCTTTAAAAAATTAATATTCTGCAAGTACACATTAAATAGATCAAATGTGACGCTAAAGATAATTGTAATTATTACAAGAGATTTTGTTTTGCATAAATCCTGTTAGTTTCATGTTCTCTCACTATTAATCAAATAGTTACAGAAAACATCATGGTTTCCACATGCACAGCTATTTTTAACATAGATAATTATAAAGAATGTTTCTTCGGAACCAGCACATTTGAATGATTTCTGAAAGATCATGAGCGGTGCTGAAAATTCAGATTTTCCATCACAGGAATAAATTACTTTTTAATATTTAAATTAAATTTAAAATAGGAAATTTTAATCAAATAAATTCAGAGTTGGTAAACATAAGAAACTTCTTTTAAAGGCATAAAATCTTACTGACCCCAAACATTTGAACAGAAGTGTATGTTGTTTTATTGTACTTTCTGTGCTGTAATGGCACATGATAGTGAACAAATGCAAGTGTATAACAGTAAAAGCACACAATAGTGCCTGTGTTACTAGCCTATCATGAATTAGTTGCTATTCAAAACAGCTCCTTCTAGGAATACTGAATACTAAACGTCAGCTGAATCATCCAAGTGACTCTTAGTTTTAGAAGAGAATGTCCTAGCGTGGCTTCCTGTTTTCCTCAATCTTAGTGTGATATTTAGAGTGCGAGTGTCACAGGGTGGTTACAGGTTTTGCAGATTCCAGAGACAAATTCCAAAGACAATTCCTGTTTGGGACACTTCTTTCAGCTGTTTGTGTGTTTGCTTGAACTTTGTGTCATGTCATGTTTACGTTCTGTGTTTTGATTTGTGCCATCAGCAGGAATCAGTCAGTTTTACACTGCTGTGTATGTATGTAATGTGTGTGTGTGTTGTATTTATAGCCCTGGGCATCATGCCCTGCAGTCATGTGAGAGGGGTTGCAGAGCCAGAAAGAGCTAGAGGAGGGAATAGATGACTTCAGAACCCCCTCCCCCTTGTCACTCCCCTCCCCGTCTGTCTGTGTCCTTCCCTCCTTCATTCCTTCCATGGTCGATCCATCCACTTGGCAGGCAGGAAGGCCTGCTGTTTTGACGCTAGTTCCTGTGACCAGAGAGGAGACCCTGCCCGAGGGCTGTACCGACTTCAGCTGAGAGCACCACCATCAGTTCCTGTTCTCTCCTGAAGGCCCCACGGCTCAGGGATTACAGCTGTGTGTCTCTGTATGCGTCTGGTTCTGGTCAAATCTCCCAGGGAGTTCCCAGAACTCACAAACTCATACACACACCCACGTTCCAACAAGGCGGAAACTTTTTTGGATTTGCAGATGCTCGGGTGGCCAGTGAGACAGTCGTAGGAAGTTTGACACAACTTTTTAAAGTTTTCTACATATTATTTTTTGGAGTTCAACACCACACAACTTTGGAATTTTTAACTTTGGGGAATTTTTGTCTAGCTGTACTTCAACTTTTTCTTTTGGATGTGTCAGTCAAAACAGACCATCTCTGCTTTAAGTTGTAAGGTTATTTGTATTCGTGTGGGTGAGTTTTGGACTGTTTTTCGAGTCTGTTTTTGAGGCTCTGGCAGTGAACCGGACAGCAAGGACAAGAGGAATGTAGCAGGTCTGTTTTGGAGCTTAGTTTTTGTCTGTTCTACTTGCTGTCTTAGTTTGTGGTAGATGTGTATAGAAAGATTGAGAGAGTGCTTGTGTGTGTGAGACGGAGAGATTTTGCATGCCTCAGAGTGTGTAAGTTTGCCCTGATATCTCGCCTTAGGCTATGTGAGTGCTTAGTATTGAAACTCTAAGGGCTGTGCGTTTGGAAGGACACTGCACAACCTCCCAGAGAAACATGACCTTCTTTTTCCAAGAAGTGTGTGTCGGTTTCTGAGCGTTTCTTAGAGACTAACTAAATTGTGTGGTTTAAAGTGAATTGGGTTTTGAGCTCTTGTTCAATGCGTTTGTTTATTTGTCATTGACTGCTGTTGACCCCTCTGTGCATGCAGATGGGATGGCCCACTTTGAGCGCTCTGACAGGGGGGGCCGGCCGGCTCAGTGGAGGAGGAGACAGCAGAGATGGAGTGGAACGGATCATTCTCATAATGACAACAGGTGAATGCCCTGGAATACATATTTCCTAATTAAACATGATACTAAAAACTTAGAACAGGAATTGATTGGATTCTTCTAAGACTGTATATGTTTGCTGCGCTGCTTGTTTTCTGTCAGGTGCATTATAGTTTGTGCTTTACCAGCTTTCATGAACAGCTTCTAAATTGTACTTCTGTTCAAAAGTTTGGGCTCAGTAATATTTTCAAAATATTTTTAAAGAAGTCTCTTATGCTTATTAAGGCTGCATTTATTTGAAAGTAAAAAAGTGCTATTAGGAAATATTATGAATATTTAAAGAGGTGATTATGATTTCACTTTTTTAACTTTAGTTAGTTCGGTGTAATGTTGCTACACTGCACCCCATAAACACAATAAACCACCCCTCTATAATAGTTGTTGTTTTTTTTTTATGTATTTTAAAAACATAATTCATTATTTTGGTGGAAAAACTGCCAGCAGCCATTACTCCAGTCTTCAGTTTAACATGATCTAACAAATACTTAACTATAGCTTTAGCCTCAGTAAACTCTTTATTTAATAGTAAGGTAATTGTGATATTTTTTAGGTATTGGGTAGGATTAGGGATGTAGAATATGTACTTTTATAAGTACTAACAGCAAGTATGTTAATAATAGTCATGCTAATAAACAAGTAGTTAATAGCGAGAATAGCCCTCTGTACTAAAGTGTTACCCAGTTGTGTTGCTTAATGTTTTGGTAGAAACTGTGGTAAATACTTTTTTTTTCCAGAATTCTGTGACCTAATAAAAAGCTCAACTGACCAGCAATAATTGAAATAAAAATATTTAGCAGTGTGCAAATGTCTTTGTCACTTTTGGTTAATTTAATGCACCCTTGCTGAATCTGAGTATTAATTTAAATATACCCCCGGTTTCAGTTGAACTGTGGCCTAATCCCAGCTTAGACTAAGCCCTGTCTATGAAACCTGGCCATAGCCATACAAACTGTATCAAAGTGAAGTCAGAATGATGATATGAGAGACATTGTTAACACCCTAATTAAGGATAATTTACTTGCCAAATATACAGTATACAGGAATAATATCTTCTGGTGATTTAAAAAACAATAAAGCCAAGTTCCTGAACTTTGAATAGCCAGTGTTGATGTGTAAGGTCAAGTAGTCAGTGTATTCTGGTCAACATCATGAAGTTTGGTAGAAGCTGTTTTTGCAGTCTTTTTGAACTGAGTGAAACTTTTGATTTCTTGAAGTTGCAGTTTGTTTTCATCACTTCTGGTATGAAAGACTAAGAAAGTCATGATACAACCCCTTGTATTTTTTTTCTATAAACTATATTAAATCTGAACTCTCTCTCAATCTCTCTTTTAGACTGGTCGGGTTTCATTACGATCCCTGTCGTACAGGCCATCGGCCCCTTCTTCCCGCAGTTCAGCATGACAGTCACACGGTGGCGCTAGATGAACTCACTCTCAAGCACATGGCGGAAGACTGCTCATCTGTCAAATCACAGCTGCTCAAACTCAAGAGTCTGCTGCAGGTACCACACACACACAGCTGGAATAGTCATATATGCTCTTTCATATTCAAAACCCAGCTGTTACCCTCTGAGCAGCTTTTAGTATTTGTGTAGGGGTAAAACAAAAAGACAGAAAGAATAAAAGAACCTGTGCAGTTGTAAACATGAGCATTTCATCTCCTTGAATAAATTGTCATTTTATGTAGATGGATGATGGCGAGATTACTCCAGAGAGTTTGGATTCCAGCGAAGATGACAGCAGAGCCCAGCAGGTCTGCAACATCTCATAAACCGCCACCTGAATAGAGCTGTTCAGCATGTTGTCCTAAAACCTGAAAAGAACATTAGCATTTTCAAGCCATGGGCTCCCTCAGGAATTTCTAATGTGTTTTTATAAAAGTGGCTTTCAAATGCTAAATGTGTATACTGGAAGAGGTTTGTTTTACATCAGAAATTACACACATTCATATCTTAAAGCTTGAATTTTGAAGATGTTTAAAGTGCATGTTGCAAGCAATATGCTACATAAAGTCTGAAAGTACAAGTGCATGAGAATCCTAATGCAACAGCTTGTGTTTTTAAAGCACACAACAGTTGCAGAATCCACATCTGAGCTATGTAATTTATGAAGTAGAACAAAACATTAATATATCTCAAGTAATGTTTACCACAGACCTTATTATACCCATAAATTGGATACCGCTATTCTAAAAAGCCATTAGTAATTCCAGAGGGATCCCGTGGTGAATAAGTCTTCCATTTTGGCCTAAAAATTGACATCAACAGCTGAATGTTTTTTTTTTTTTACGTTCTGTACATTTGTTTGTATGACAATTTAATATTTTGTGTTTGATTTTATGATTTGATTTGTATTTGTGCGTCAGATGGAGGAACTGATGAAGGAGGTGGCGCATCTCAGGGAAGAGCTGAAAAATAAAGATAAAATCATCACACGGCTCACTCATCAACAGCATCAACAATCTGTGAGCCATCGCCATTCCTGACACATTCACACTTGCACTCATTTTGACCATTTTTTATTGATTGGAAATACATAATACATGAGTGGCTAATCAGAGCCTGCAGTGTCTGCTGGAAGATGCTAAAGTCATGCTAACTCTATGTCTGCATGAGTAAGATGAAATCAGGGTGAGATGTTCTCAGAACAAACCCACATCTCGTATTGTTCATTAACTTCACCGTTCCAAGCCATAAAAACAGTGTTTGGCTCATCAACACGTGCACTTTAACCTTTAATCCCAATTACTGTCACCTTCAGTGAGCAATTATATCATTAGCGCTAGTAAACTTGCTCACCTCTTTTGCATTATGCTGATTGCAGAGCAAGATGAAAGCAGTTATGATTTCTTTACATTAGAACAAGAGTATTATTTATACATTGGTTAAGGAATTAAACTCTCCCTCACTTCACTACTGCCATGAATTATACCTCAAATTGTGTGGATTGTTAAGAAAAGGTGCTGTTACTAGCAAACTGATTTCAGTTTAGTTTTAATTTAAAAAAAATAATTAAATGATATTAAACATATTTATCAGATATAAGAAAATTTTGATTGCAAAACTACTTTGCAAAATTATAAATGAATACAGAAATATAAAAATAATTCATTTTGAATATTGTGTTAATTTTCATTATGTATTTTCTTGTTTTTATTATTATTAATATTAACATTTATTTTGAATAATGTATTAAACAATTTATTAATAATAATAATTTATAATGAATATAAATTCATTATAATATATAATTCATTATAGTTTCAAAAATGAAACGATGAAAGATGGTTATCGGTTCTAAGAAAATGACTGTTGCAAAACTACTTTCGATAAGACAAAAATAGTAAACTATGATTAATTAATTTTATTAATAATATTTATAATCCATTGTATTGTATTGTAGATTTTTGTAGTTATGTCACGTCTGTCAAAACAAATACAATACTTAAACTATTAGATCTTAATATTGTCATATCTGAACACTTTAAAAATTAGCTAACTTAAAAATTTTTGTGTAATTATAAAGAAACAATGATGGTCAATTTCTCTCTACTAGCAATACCTTGCAAACTAGCATTTCTGGGTGCACGTTTTAAACAGATGAGATATTCAAACCACTCTTTATTCAAAAATCTAATAATTACTGCTTTGATTCTTTTTCTATCAGCCAGTGAGATGTCAGTGTCATCAGCAGAAGTCCGGGGTCAGAGGTGAGAGAAGAACTCATCATGATAAATCCACTCAGACGGTGTGGCGACCGCCCCATCATCACCATGCTGTGAGTCATTTCTCACTATCTGGCTAGCAACGTGCATGTCAACATGATCGCATCACCAAGGCACCCAAAACACTCCAAAAATGTCAGTGTAGTGAGACAGTATAGTGTATCTGTGTGTGTTCTTGCTTGAGCCGTGTGCCTTATTTTCGTTTTCCTCTTTCCCCCCTAAACCTCTCTAGGCTTTGTAGGTGGCTAGTTGTTTACAAAGGAGAGAAGCAAATGTGTTGTCAGGGTTGACAAATCAGACAACACATTCCTTCTATTCTTTTCCTCTCCTCCATTCTTTCCTCCCTCGTGTTCGTTTTTCGTGGTGAAATAGCCTGGTGCTCTCTCGGGACGCCCTGAGCTGAGGCTAGTTTGCAGAGGTGCCGATTTGGCCAATTTGCAGCTGCTAGGGGAAAACGGGCATCTACTACAGAGTGCAGAATGATTGTCATCTCCTATTTAAGTGAAGCCGTGTTGCACCTACTCCGGTGGTTTAGCTTTCCAAGCCCCAGCCTGAGATGTTCACCAGGGGACGTGTTCTTATTGAGGAACGGCAAACAATCAGCAAAGCTAACGGTACACGGCGAAAGACTGGAGTCAGGAGAGATTATAGGGAGGAGGAAGAGATGAAGCAAGTAACAAGCGATGGATGAGAATTTGGAAGTGGAAATGAGGAAGAGAAATAAACAGTTATAGGGAATTGGGGATAACAGGACTTGTTCATTTTGCACACATGTTAGTGTTCAAAGTTTCATTTTCTTTGCCTGTATAACTTTTCCCACATACAGGACAGTATGTGACTTTTAACCAACTTTGCTTTCTGTGGGACATAAATGAAGATGTTTAGAAGAATGTTCTGCTGATCTTTTCCATATAATGAAAGTGAGTAAATTTATTAATTAGATTAGGGGTAGGCAACGTCTCTCCTGGAGTTCCGATGTCCTGCAGAGTTTAGCTCCAACCCTAATCAAACACACCAGAACAAGCTAATCAAGTTATTCAGGATTACTAAGGCTACAGGCAGGTGAGTTTTCTTTTTTAGGGTTGGAACTAAACTCTGCAGGATATCAGCACTATAGGACCGATGTTGCCTACCCCTGAATTAGATTCTAAACCTATCCAGTTCGTTGCGAGAGCAATGCACTTTTAAGGAGAGCCCATCCACACGCTACTGATCATCCGCGTCTGGTGTGGACACCCAAATTACTTGTCATTGGAATCTTGTCACATTGGATATGGTGTAAGATTCATATAGATTACATTTATTATGCTTTATGGTGTTTAAAAAAAAAAATTATATTGTGCTTAACAGCAGTGTTGCCGGAATTGGGCTAATTTAAATGAATGCAGTATTTCACACAAAAATGAAAATTCTGTCATTATTTACTCACCCTTGAGTAGCCTGTATGATTTTCTTTGTTCTGCCGAACACACACAAAAATATATTTAAAAGAAAAAATTGTAACCAGGCTGTTTTGGTCACCATTGACTTCCATAATAGGAAAAAAAAAATACCATGGGGAGTCAATGGTGACCTAAAACAGCCTGTTTAATCTGTGGTTGCTGGCTTTATCATAACTTAAACACTCAAATATTTGTTCTACTTACCGTGAGTGTGTCATGTTCCTGGACGGACTTCCTTTGTCCTTGGAACAATATTCCTTTCAGTTAGTTATAGACCTCACTATTTCCCTATGTTAAATGAATGCCTAAAATTGGCAGGGGAAGAGTGGGTTGATTGGAGTCATTCCTGTAAAGAATGTTGATTCAGAAAAACATCCTACTTGTGTAAATGACATGAATTATGTACCAGATTTCATAGCATCTTTTGTTTACCCAAGTCGCGTCTTGTAAAACAGCTATTAAATATCATTCTTGTCTACACACTGCCATTTTTAGAGAAATCTGCAAATTGCATACTAATGTCTATACTACATTTAGTGCATACTCAGTAATGCTGCCTCTTGTTCATTTAAGCTTTAAGTGAATCTTGCTTAGCCAGTATTTTGACTTACAGCTTATTCTGGCGAGAGTAAACCCTACATTTCAGAGAAGTCTCCATGAATAGTTTAGTCAGGCCAAAGGTACACATTCTGTAGTTTCACAGACACAGAAATATACAGCTACACTGGTAAATATCAGTGGTGAATATCCATTTAGCCTAGTCGCTTATACTCACAAAGGCTGCATTTGTTTGATCAAAAATACAGCTAAAAACAGTAATGTTGTAACCGTTTTCTGTTTGAATAATATATTAAAATGTAATATATTCCTGTGATGGCAAAGCTGATTTTTCAGCAGCATTTACTTCAGCTGTCCTGCTTCATATTTTTGTGGAAACTTTTTTTCAGGGTTCTTTGAGTAAAAAAAACAGCATTTATTTAAAAATATAAATCTATTGTAACGTTATTGATAAATTTACGGTCACTTTTGATCATTTGAATGCGTGCTTACTGAAATGAAAGTGTTAAGTCATGTCCAAAAAAGCAAAAATAAAATAAAATAAAACTAAATAATAAAAATAAACAAATAACCAAAAATAAATAAATGAATAAAAACTACATAAATAAAAAATACACAATACTTACTAAACTTTTGAATGGTAGTGTGCATAAATTGGACCACTATTGGCATTAGAGTTTCTTCAAAAGATGCTTCAGTTTTTTTCATACGTACTTGGACAGACAGATGGACACTTTGTAAAGTTAAACAAGTCTAGTTTTCTGTTTGTAATGAAAAGACTTGAGACTCAAAGCCCTGCTCACTTTCTGGGCATAAGGTTTGCGCCATACAACAATTTGTTTTGCCTTTTGTCTTTCAACATTTTCCCAAAGGTGCTTCTAAATGGTATGCAATCAATTTTCATGATAAGGTTTCTATGTTTGCGAACATTATGCTAGAACGTGAAAAAACATTACAGGTAAAGATACATATATCAAAAATTTCCCCAGTACATGTGTAATTTGCACACAAAAGTAAATATAATCTGTCTGTGTTAGCTGGAAATTTTGCATGCACGTATTTGTGCATGCTTGCATTCAAGCCATGTTTTTCATTGATATTTTAGTCTGATGTTCAGACATCCATGGTAGTTTGTCTTCTCAGAGGAAATGTGAGCCATTTCTCTCTGTGAGGAGTTTTATCTTTCTAAACTGTTTTGTCTGGATTCACTGGGGTTTGTCTCTTTCCGCAGCTGTGTGGGTGTCGTGTGTGTTTGTGTGTCACGGTTTTTCTGTGTGTTGCAGGCTGTACCCACTCCTCTCCTCTCTCCCTGGCAGTGCCAGTACCAGACTGCACCTCGTGCCAGCATGCCTCAACGCCGACAAAGTGAGTCCTTAACCCCTGACTTCTGACCCAATTCCTTTTGACAAAATGTTCGGCTTTCTTTCCGCCACCCTCTCTGTCTCTTACTCTGCTGTTTTCTTCCCTTCTCTTTCAAAAGCTGTCTCCCTAAAGGATTATGATTATATATTCACAATATAGTAACATGAGGCAGGGAGCCAGGGCTGTTTAAGTAGGATATCGGTTAAATGAGAGAGAGGAGGAGGAGATGTGAAGACAGATGAAAGTGGAAGTGATTTAAGAAGGTTAGACAAAGTCAGCAGATCCCCGCTGGGCTGTTTTGAAGCGACTCTGTCAGGTTTAGGTGGGTCACTGCACTGGTTAGATCACACCATCCGTGTGTTTGTGTGGATGGCCATGCTGTGCCCTGTCTTCAGGTGTGTTTGTGCAGGGATTTTGGATACACATTTCTGTGCACCAGTGCGGTCAGTCGAGAAGCCAGCATTTGTTGTTTGAACCAGCATGAACACATGCAGCTGTAATAGATTGTGTGTGAGAGGGAGAAAGATATGGGAGGAACAGGATTTGTATTTCTGAAGTTACATTTTTACATTTGCTATGGCAAAATTAAATGTTATAAAGATTTTTCTGAGTATAATTTGTAATGGACGAAAAGGTAGCCCTGTCTTGAACTTTAAAAGCAATTAATGCTTTTAAAAGATTCGACTCCTTTCCAGAATTTTAAGTCCTTGTTAAGAAACATAGAACTTGTTATTGTACCAATATTTCTAGCAAAAATTCCATTTGCAGTGAATTTCAGTAATGTTCAGTATGCAGTAAATTGCAGATAGTGTAACTCAGTGTGTAAATTATTCATTTGAATTGTCCTTACTATGCTTACTATTTAGGTGTAAATTTTGAAAAATACACTCAAAAAAATTATTTTAGTTGTTTGCTCAGTTTACTTAAATAAAATAAGCTAAAACAACACAAATCTTTAGTTGTTTTACTCAGTTGTCATTTGCGCTCAATTTTATTATGCTAAATGAAATCACATTTGTAAAATATTAAGTTAACTTAAACCAGGGGTGCCCAATCCTGCTCCTGGCGATCGACTGTCCTGGGGTGCGTTTCCCGAACAACGATGTAACTCGCTGATAAACCACCATAGTACGATGCATTGTTTTGGAAACGAACTA
>JAUMHE010000069.1:9724648-9740081 GCA_032359235.1 Enteromius mattozi | reverse complement strand
AAATATCTGTCCGAACCCGGCCCGACCCGTCGGGTACCGTCGGGCTCGGGTCGGGTATCCATCCTCTAGTGTGTATACCTTCCTCTGGGTTCTTTCACCTGGTCTTTAATAGCATGAAGATGTCTGGAACAATAAACACTGGCCATAGCTCCTTTTTAAAAAAAATCTTCTATATTTCCTTCCATATAGTTCATGTCTTGCTGTGTTTTTTACCTGTTGTGACCCGAGAGTGTGCGCCATTGTCAGAATGCTACCATTGCTCCATTATAGCTTCATGAAAACAACAGCTGCCAACCTGTTTGTATGGACAGAAGAGATGTTTACTAACAGAGGAATGAATTCAAGCACTTTAAATGACCCGTTTCAACCTCCCCACTGGAGAGACTGTGGTCTTTTTGACCTGATCTGTTTGATTTGCTGTCATTTTATTGTGTGCAACTACTATTATTTGGCTGTTTGTGTCTAGATGTTCTGTCCCTGTGTGCCCTGGTCCAGTGGAAGGCGTGAGGCTTCAATAAAGTGAAGGAATAAGATTCACACTCGCTGTTGTGTTCTCTGTGTGTCAGACACATTCATTTGTGTGGATTGCTGCAGCTCTTCTTACTAATATTTTACACTCCGCAGTATTCCTCTGCAGATCCTTACACATTACATTCAGGGATGCTTTATGCCACCCTGCTCATTATATTGTACATCCAAATATTCTGGAAGAATTGTCTAATATTTTCAGTGTCTGCCCAAACACTGTTTGTATAAACAGCCTTGACAATATAAAGACAAATAAGAGCTAAACTTATTTCAGCATTTTCTGAAGAAAAGATGGGTGTACAGAGAAATGAAATTTTCATTCAGCTTCATGGTGCAGTTTACAGGCAAGCCACTGAAATAAAACAACTAGTTAATATCTATGAACTAATTTACTCTGAACTAATTATTTTAGTTCAAACAAGATAGATGGAAGAAAGGATACAATGAGTACTAATGATAGATACTATAGATGGATGAATACAATAGATACTGTATACTGTTGCTCCCCCTGTGACATTGGAAAGGGATCTCAATATAATATTACCACCCTGTAAGCTGTTAAGTTACCACCCAAGGCGCTGTGATTTTGATCTCGCAATCGAAAATGGTGTACCAGTTCAAATGTCATGACGAGAGTTTAAGCAAAACATACTAAGAGAGCCTCAGAGGAGACAAGAGAGAAGTGGATTCATTGAATTATTTACTGTAACTTAAATTGCTGCTGCCAAACAGATCTAATATAAACGTGCAGTTTATTTCCCAGCTGTTAACTGTCACAGACATAATTAACCACTGTTTATGTAACTTCTTCAATGTATGCTTGTGTGTGTGAATGAGAACTTAGTTTAGTACTCGCATGCTTTTGACAGAACAGCCACTTTCTGTCTGTATTCTTCAGATGTGTGCACTCTGAGAACCGTATATCAGAAGTGTGAATGATTTCAGTGCGATAAACATGACAATCGGAATCAAAAATAGATGTTTTTAGCAGGTACGAGCTGTAATGGGGCAGATCTATTCTGGAAAAGGGGGTGGGGACTAACAGCTTATTTGCATTTAAAAAAACAGGCACAGAAAACAGTGTTTCCGATTGCACTCAAAAAAGGCATTTTCAAAGTTATATAAAAATGATCTGGCACATTCTGGGGACACCAGAGTCTCATATTACATATTGTAAAGAAGGACATAAATTTCTCCTTTAAAATCTTATGGCTGCAAGAACACTCTTTTCAGCTGAAACAATTTTTTCAGTTTTTGCAATGTAGATGGATAAAATATATTGATATACTATAGATAGATGAATACTATAGATTGATGCTAGATACAATAGACTGATGGATAGACACTACAGATAGATGGATAAAATAGATCGATGGATAGACAAGTAGATGACGAAAATGATAAACTGGTGGATAGACACTATATATAGATGGCGATTATAGATAGATGGATTTGATGGATAGACACTATAGATAGACGAACACTATAGATTGGTGGATCTATACTAAATTGATAGATAAAATAGATATTATAAATAGATGGATTGACAATAGATAGATGAATATGATAGATTGATTGATAGACATTATAGATTGATGGATAGATACTGTAGATGAATGTGATAGACTGATAGATAAATGCCATAGAAAAGTACAGTAGATACGTGGATAGATAGACTACAGATAATCCGTGCTTGCTTTCACAAATGTCTTGTTGCTGTCAGTCTCTATCCTCTCTCATGGCGTTGATGATTGTGTGAAGATTCGCTGAAGGGCAGAGATCCAGGGCCGACACGCTGCTGTCAAAGAGTCATTCTGGTTTCTCAGTGCACTGAACTGAAGATGCTGTGTCCTTCAATTTCCTGCAGCGGGTCAGGGATAATGCGAGTGGTTTTGATGTACAACCGGAATATGTGTTCTGCAAGGAACTGACTCTCTGCATCCATATTTTTATTTATTTATTTTTGATTTTTGACTTTTCCACTAACTTTTTCAATAAGTAAAGTTTTTTTTTTTTTTTTATTTACTGGGAAGTGTCAGAGGGGCCTGCTCAGGTGAGATTGGGCTGCTCGGTCAGCCGGTAGAAGCGTGTATATGTGTTTGAAGAGTTTTCGGCTTTGAAGTTGAGTGTAGGAGGGTTAACTCCAACCAGGACACTGATTGCTATTGTAGCACAGAGAAGAAATTGAATGGATGACTTATTTGGAGACTTGCTAACCATAGAGTTGACGACCTGACCACATCTGCCCCACCAATCATGTTTTCGATCTGTAATCTAGAGGTCAAGATAGTAGATGGTTACCTTTGCAGTCAATGCTGAGTGTGTCTAATGGTCTCTTAACTGGATAAATTGGGTATCGTGTGTGTGTGTGTGAGAAGGAGAGAGACAAAGAATGAGGAAAGAGAGATTGGAGAATGCAGTGTGAAAGAAATTAATTACATAATTGTTGTTTGTGATTATCCGGACCTCCAGAGCGTGTTTGTTTTTCTGTTGTTCATTTGTTTATTTCAATCGAAAACAAAGGCAATGGCAGTCTTTTAATTTCCCTGTAATAAAACTCTACAGAAAGGAATGGAGAAGAAAGAAAAAGGAACCACACTATCCACTATCCTTTTTTCTCTCTCTTTTTCTCTTTTTCTCTCTCCCTCTCTCCCTTCCTCTTGCTCGGAGTCTTCTCCGAGCAAGGCTAGGTCAAAGGACAAGAGAGATCTGACCTTCTCAATGCAGTCCATAAATGCTCATCAGGGTTAAAATCTAATACTAATATAAAATCTATAGCTATTATTATATATTTAGAATTTATAAATGGATTTATCTAGGTTTTTAAGGATGAAGCGAGTTCATCTTTAACAGTACGCAGAGGTTTTTTTTTCTCCAGAAGTGATTAACTTAGAAAAATATCATTTGAATCAGCTTGCTTGAAAAGGCTGTCCTGTCTTAGAGAAGAGGGACGCTAGAATAGTGTCAAACACTCAGACATGCCCCACTTGAACCTCTGCTCTTCATCACCATGCAATCACTGAAGTGAGCACTTAAACCCATCACACAGGCTGCCTAGAGGTCAGACAACACTTACAGCTCTGTATTCAGTGCCCACTGAAGAAGGTTTCGTTGTCCTGCAAACACTCACAAGGAGGTCAGCATGAACACAGCTGTTTAAAGCATTGTAAAGACTGAGGCCTGCTTCCCACATTTTTCATTTCAGTGTCCTTTTAATAGATCATGTGGGCAGTGAGCACTGAATTCCACTAATACAAATTCAGCTGAGCTTATTTTTTCCATGCATCAGAGCAGAAATCATGTTGAAAATAAGCAATTTACTCAATCCTTTGCTTTATATAGTTTTGTGGAGTGAGCTGATCACCCGTTGCCCTTTTCACAAGACTGTGATGTCTCATTTAACATCATAACTCCTCAAAAGGTCCTTGTATTACCTTTGCACCAAATTACAAAAAAATTGTTCATGCTAATGCGAGGATGTTTCTAAATCGTACGTATTGTACGAGTTTCTAATTCGTATGAATCTGTACGAATGACCTACACCCAACCCCGCCCCTAAACCTACCCGTCCTGGGGTTTTAGACAAATCGGACAAAATCATACAAGAGAGGGCGTACAAATTTGTACAAATTAGCACGAATTAGCCACTTCGTACGAATTGGTCTTGAGACTGTGTTGAAAAAATATATATTTGTGGTACTTTTTAACCGAACTATCATGACTTCTGCTGCTGATAAACCCGGAAACGTGAAAAAGGTCCATTGGGCTTGAAGTTCCTCATGCAGCAACATTCTCTATGCAGATGATTTAAGCAGTTTAGCTACAGTTTGGGCTTTGGGTTCTGTTCTCTATGAATTAATTACCATTTGGATGATAATGTTATCCCCACTCCTCATGTAAATTGCATTTCAACAATCAAGTCTGTAATAATTCTCAATGGCACAGTCTTGATAGCCATTTTATAATTCATGGCTGTTATTAAATAAAATGCAACCCAGAAATCACTTTAATTTCTGTTTAGACATGCAACTCTAATACTGCCAGCGTGAAAATAAAACACAAGCCTGCTGTTGCAGTTACACTGCATTGTGGCAGATGCAGGATGTGTGAAAGAGAACAAACTGGACACTACTATAGAACATAAAGCACTATATTCAGTATTCTCTAGCGTCTTTGATATTTTCATCGTATTTATAACATTTTTGTTTATCCAAGTGCTGTATACAGTTGAACTCTGACGAGGAGATTCCCTGTAGGTAACAAACCTGCAATCTTGTGTTTACCAGCCCTGAGCTTTAACCACTAGTTTGTTCCAGATCTGTCTCTATGGTCCCACCTCTAAACCTGCTGCATGTATTCAGCGCACAAGTGAACTATGAACAATACACACAGGCTGTGTGCATTTCTTACAGACTGGCAGTTTGCCAGATGCCTTTGTTTTGTGGGTTAGTAACCTGTGCAATTCTAGACAGATCAGAGCTCTTGATGTCTGAAGTATGTCGTACATGCAGCTGAGTGCTTTTGTTCATTATGAATTCAGTGTCTTTAGGAGTTTTAGAACAATAGTTCTCAAAGGGTGGGTCTCTTTCAAAAAATGGGACACAAGGAAAAACACAAAAATGCAAATGATAATATGGCAATTATTTCTAACCAAAGAATCATGCATAGCTAGAAAGGCAAAATAAATAGGCTTACTAAAGGCTAAACATGAGATAAAAAAAATAATATGTATAGAAAATTGATGATTCAAATTATATTAATATTTTTTCAAGTGAAATAAAATATGAGCCAGACTACAGGAAATGCAGAATTACTTGCAAGAAAGGGCAACCGGTGCTTCAAACTGTGGATTATTGGACATTTAGAAGCCAAATGTAGGCAAAGCAGAACCAGTTAATAAATACTGATCTAGAATCAGCCAAAGAATAATACATATTTAAGTGAGTTAAACATTTATATAGCAAATTAATGTTTGACGAAGTCACAAACAACCTTATCTGTCATTTCATGTATTATTGGTAATGAGATATTGATACTTATCTTTTTATTTCTGTTGTATTATCTATTTTTAATGGTGGTTTTGTCCGATTAAACCTTGATGAATCAGCCTGCATCAGTGTTTGATTAAATATTAATGTGCTTTTGTCCACCAGTAACTGCTGAATGAATATTTTAGTGGTTATAAGCTCAAATCAAAATTTTTGATGAATAACAATAATTGCTGATTTGAACACTTGTTTAGTAGTAATTTATTCATATTACTAGTTTTTACAACAGGTGGGATGCATACTATCGACTAAGAGTACAAAGATTAATCATTTAGTCTGATGAGGGTGTTGTTTTAAACCTTTTTGATAAAAAAATTCCACAATACAATATCACTCATGCACAGCTTGTCCAATCAGATAAGCATTCGATCTCTCTGCTCAAGAAACAAGTTTTCCTTTCAAAAAGAATATTGTGTAATATTTATACTGCTCTAGGCATCGTTAGATGTAAAATGACCTGCAGAAACCCAGTGAGGGTTGAAATAGTACAAGCACAACTGCACATCCGTAACAAATGAATTTGAGAACAGATATATCTGAATCAGTGACACTATAATAACATACACAAAGGTTATGTGAGTCATAATTTGCCATTCATCACTGAAACTCATGGTTATTAAGAAGAAACAGAGGGTAATCTTATTATTCTTGCTGGAATGAGATTATTGGCTGCACAGATGAAGTTTATCTGCATTTGAGGGCTCTGTCACTTTAAGAGACAGACAGTCTCCCTCCGGCAGTTTGCTGAGGGACGGATTCTGCTGTAGGCAAAATGAATTAAAGGAAAAATGAAATCAGAAAGCCACCAAGCACAGGTATATCTACTACCTCGACAGACCTGAATTGCTTTCATTCAGTGACCAAGCAAGTGGAGAAAATGCTATAGTGTGAAAGAGTCATTTGAATCAAATTTGACAGCCATGTTTCTTAACACCCCCCTGAAAACAATTTCTGATATTCAGTCCTGTTCTCTATGGTAAATATAACAACAAAAATGGGAAAGAGAGTGGAACATGATGATGAAAAAAAAAAACCTTAACATCTACCAAACTGCTCAGTCCAGAGTATATGTGAAGTTTATTCTAAAGTGTACTTGAAATTAAACCTTTTGTCTTGTACTTGACAATCAGTCAGTGAGTCACAGGTCATTTGAGGTGCGACCTGGTATAAAAATCTGAAATGAAGCACAGAGAGGGGCATGAGTCAAATCAACCGTAGTTAATCAAAATCTCTACAGTTTCATTTACAGTTTTTAACTATACAGGGTAACTCGTTTTACTGTGAATGAAAAATGGGCTGTTTTAGTCTGCAGAAAACCTTCTGAAATTAGTTTCAACTGAAGAGATTTTATTAAATTGGTGGCTGCATAGTGTGTAAATATGTGTGGGAGTGGGTTATTTATTTAAAATCACTGTTGCCGGAAACCTCTGGGGATTTGCAATGGTGTAAATATTTGAAGAGGTCTTAGTTATACACTGTCCACAAACTGTGCAGTACTTTGCCAATTTAAAAACATAAATATGTCCGATTGCAAACATTAAACACTGTACGCACAGCATCCATTTATGTCAGGAATGGTGTGTTTGATGATGTTAGGAACATTAGTGTTGTCCCAGAGAGTATATTAGAGGTAAGAAAGAGAACTAGAGATGTGTTTAATGGGATAGTTCACCCAAAACTGAAAATTTGGACATCATTTACTGACCTTAATGGCTTTTCAAACCTTTCTGGCCTTTTCTCCATTCTGCAAAGGAAAAAAAGATGAAGTCAATGAAGAGGAATGGGACAAAACTTTCAAAGTATCACAAAATTGGTCCTTTTGCTGCAATGCAAGTCATTGAAGTCACATGACGGCTTTGTGAGGAAAAGAACAAAATATTGATAAAAAAATCTTGACATCCATTCAAGTTCTCTCAGGCATAATTATGGAAGAGGTTGCAGTTTTGGATTTTTTATTTATTTTTTTTAATTTAGAGCTTTTTAATGTATTGGTTGATTCATTCCCCAAAAAGAGTCTGAATTATTGTTTCAAAAATCTGACTGTTCTACTTCTTGAGTTTCACTTACCGACTCAGTGGTCAAAGTGGTTAACAGCTCTCTCGAGTCATGTGAAGCATTTTTCTAATGCTTATGCTTCTTATTTTAAGGTTTAAAAGCTTCAGTCTCCATCCAAGGAGAGGAGAGATCAGCATGACTTTCTCAATTTCTCCTTTTGTGCCCTACAGAAAAAAAAAAAAAGCATGCCATGAAGCAGATGAGTAAAATACTGTAATGGACTGTAATTTTGGGGGATTTTCTTCCCCCTCAAGTCTTCTAGAAGTACATATTAATAGTAGATCTGTAAAGGTAAGAATACAATCCACTTTCATCCCTTGTTAGAAGATCAGTTTATTTGAATCCCCTTTTCTTAAATGTTTGTTCTGTCCTCAGGAGCTCTTTCCTATAGTTTACCAAAGCTGTTCTTTACTTATAATTAGTTTCCACTCTCTTGAGTTCTTTCTCTTTCTGTTTCAGAAGTGCACAGAGAGCTTCTGTTTAATCACAGTTTCCCTGTACTTGCCAAAGGAAGATTACAAAGCCTGTGGCAATAGCCCCTACAGACAAAACTTTTGCCTGTTTATGTTTCCATTTTTCCTTAGCCACTAAGTTATTTTTCTTCCACAGAACCCAAAAGCATATAATCATTCACAGTTTTTTTTTTTTAATGAGAGCTGCAGGCTGCTTTGATGGTTTAAAGTCTGTAATACCTGGAGAGAGCCCTCCATTAGCATTTAAAGCTAAAACAAGTGGCTAAATATGGAAACCCTTGCTTTAAGAACAGCAGAAACAACAACAAATGATTGTAGATTTGCATGCTACTTTTATTAGATTATAGTATTTTGGATAGCCAATGGCAATAAACCAGTAATCAGGGTCCTCTTGAGCACACTTTGCTTGTTTCTCAGAAATGGTCGATCTCTGTTTATGCTTTTTTCTAGTCCAATAATTGCAACTTATAGTTTTAATTGTGATTTATAAGATTCTGTGCAGATGTTTTTCAGTGGTACTGTACTCTCTGTACAGATATAGAATGTTCATGTACAGTATGTTCCAGAGGTGCTGCAATGAAAAACATGAATACAAGCTAGCTGTGCACAAAAAGAGTTCTCTGTCCTCTAAAGTATCAAAGTTCAACATTGCAGTATAAATGATGCAACTTATGAATCTGCCCCTTTTGAGCTTGAATGAAACTACTTGGTTTTAAAACTGTGGAGAACATTTACAGTGCTAGAGAATTATTATTTATTTTTTTCATCCAGAGTTCTTCTTTTATGGTGCTTTCTTATTAATTTAGGATTAAATTATTAAGACTAGTCTTTTTCCTTGTGCTGTGGTTAGGTGTAGTGTTAGGGTTTGGTGATAAAAAAATATCTACATATAATTATACAACTATATTTTTAATTAAATATATATAGAAATATATTGAATCTACTTCTGTGTATTGTGTCATTCAACCTGTTTTCTCTTCTGTTAACGTAAAAATCCATTTCTCTTTTGCTCTTTCTCTCTCTTTTTCTTTCTTTTCTTATCAACTAAACACATAAAACACTGTGGAGCAGTTACGGTTGGGTATGGAATCATTTTCATCAGTATGCATATTTTTACCATTTCAAAGGCTTAGTCTGGAGAATTTATAGCTGTTATTGACCTGAAGAAGTGGATGCAGCTTAAGGCCATCTTCAGGGGAAATCTTCAAACAGCGTGTTAGTGCCTTCAGTGAACTGAGAAAGCTAGACAGTCGCCATCACCCAGGAAACTCAGCTGCCAAGTTCTCCACAAGAATAAGACCTCCATCATTTTTATAAACAGCTGAACCCCCAACCAGCCAATAAAGCGAACAGAAGTTACTGAGATACCTTCCAAACACACAGTTCTCTTCAGAGCCCTCTATAATCGAAGGCTTGGCCCCCAATTAGCAGCCAGAGCTGGAGGATTCAAACAGCAGATCAAACAGCAGGCAGGGCATTCTGAAGTGCGACAGAAACAGGTCCCAGTCGCTGAAAAAGTCTGTGTCCCTGAGCACTTCTGAAAAGATCAATAAGAGTTTATAAAAGACTACACACATCCAGGGTGTGATAATGACAGGCTACTGAAACTCTTCTGATTTTTTTTTTTTTTAATTTTTTATCACTGCTGTAATGCTTTGTGCGGTACAAGTGTGTACTGAGTAAACTCCACATCACAGGAGTATTGTAGCTCTCCATACCTAGTAAAGAACATATCTACCTATATGTATGTCTGTCTGTCTGCCTCTGCGTCTGTCTGCCTCTGCGTCTGTCTGTCTCTGTCTCTGTCTCTGCCTCTGCATCTGTCTGTCTCTGTCTCTGTCTCTGCCTTTACCTCTATGTCTGTCTGTCTCTGTCTCTCTGCCTGCCATCCATCCATCCATCCGTCTGTTTGTCTGTGCTTTGTCTCCCCCCCCCCCCCCTTAATCCTTGTTCTAACTTGTACTTTTATAAATGATAGACGAAACAAGCACTTGTGTTGTTTGCCTGTTTATGATAAATCTCTTGTGGTATTCCTCATTTGTAAGTAGCTTTGGATAAAATTATCTGCTAAATGAATAACTGTAAATGTGTCTGTCTATCTGACTGTCTGTGTCTGAAATACCAAATAACCATAACAGCTGGAAACTCTCTCTTTCTTCTCAGATATATATTTTATGTTGCTGGCGCAGAGAACTTGGGAGCTAAACAGCTTGCCTTAGAATATGACATTTAGTGTTTCTAGCTGTTTCCACGTATCTGTCTTCTTACTCTCAGAGGGTGTTTGTGGCAGAATTATATGATCCAGAGAGAGACAGACAGCACAGCTGCTCTCAGGCTCCCTGTGAAGTGATTCAGGCTTCTGATAAACACCAAAAATAACCAACCGCTGAGCTTCTTTCCTCGCTGATCATTTAACACACCCCAAACCCGTGACAGACTGCGAACTCGCCAGTGAGACCAAACTCCGTCACCCATTTATGTGTCAGAGCCCCTGAGCCCTGTGCTGTGATGGAGAAACATCCACTTCCTCCAGCCCTCAGGACCCAGCAAAGCCCAGGTGTTGACTGAACCCCCTATGACAGAATCTCATTTTGGGCATCGCTGAGCAAAAGCAGACAGCTGCAGATACGCTTCCGTATACCCCACGCTAAGACATGACTAATCGATATTTCACTCTGCATGCGGCTGCTCCTGCCTGCTGTAATGGGTGTTTATAGGGGATGGGGTCCGTCACTAAATCTAGATGGCCCCTGGTGCAGACAGGCTGACAGAACACAGCCCTGCACAGTAAATGTGGCCTTAATGGTGTGACTATATGCTGCTGTGTTGGTCAAATTTTAAAATGAGACTTGGAACTGACATTAAAAAGGAAAGCTTTCATGGCTCAGTCTTGTTATATTGAAACAATCTTATTGCAAGTGAAATGATGTTACATTAACAGTAGATGCTGAATAAACACTTCTCCATCAGCTTATTAGATCTTTCTACAGTTTTTATTTTTATGTAACATTCTATATTATTTCTTCTAGGTTTAGGATTGTGGACAGTCTAGAGTATACTTGAAGGTTTCACTGTATTTAGTTTATTTGGTGCGTACAGGGACATTTTCCACTAAGATAAACTGGCCTTGTTGGATTCTTTCAACATATAATTCAGTCCACCTTGCTTGATTTCAGACATTTTTAGACAAAATATTAATAGATTGTGTAACATGTTCTATCACAGAAAAATCACATTACTACAAATGCCTAGAAAACCCTTTAGATTTCTAGTGTATTTGTTGTAGTATCATGTCGTTATGTTTACTATGGTTACTAAAATTCTGTTTTTATAGAATATTTGTCTTTCTCGTCATTCCATTTTTTCATAATACAGTTGCTTCATTACGTTAAAGAGATGTTTTGAAGGAAGAAGGAAAGACAGAAAAGAATGGCAGAAGCGAAGTATAAAAAAGAAGGAGTGTAAGAGAATAAAAATGAAAGGAACAGATAAGAAAGGAATGAAAAGCAGGAAGTAAGAGAGGATGGAAGGATGAAACAATGAGGCAGAACAAACAAATGAAAGAATAGAAAGAAGGAATGTTTACGAAGAAATGCAAGAACGAGTCACAGCTCACATTTACAATTCTCTGGCTGATTTTTCTGTGTAATTTCCAGTACTTGGACAGAACACTGGCTCTCTAACAACTGTTCCAGTAAGCGTTTTAATCTTTAATGATTTTAAATGCTTCTTGAAAGTGGATAAACACCCTTTAATGCAGAAAATTTTCAGCATGGCTGGCTTTGAATATTTAATTCAATAAAGATGCTCTGACCAACATATTCAGGGTTACGGGGAACGTTCACTCACCACAGCGTCTCATACACCTGTGTTTCCTGATAGACCCGCGAACCCATGCACAAACACCCCCCACCACCCAATCCCAGCGGGATAGATGAGAGTAAATGAATGTGGTATGAGGTGTGTCTGTCAGATATGAATAAGCCCAGTCCTCCCAGGTGTCATCTCCTCCATCATCACAGCAGAGGGCTCCCCTATCTGGGGCAGTACTGCTGCAGGAGTTGCCCACCCCTAGGAAAGACTGAGAGGATGTGAGGTGATCCCCTGCAGTGCTGCCTTGGCGCTCTGACAGTGCTTAGATGAAATCCTTTCAGACAAACTCCACTGGAGTACTGAGGAGTAACACATTAAATAGATATGCTTTGATGCTAAAGTTGGCACTTGTTTTTCAAACTTATTCTATGATATTTTGCTCTGTGAATCTAATCATGTAATCTAAGCAAATGTGGTTGTAGACTTTAATTTATGTCTACAGTGAGTGTCTAAAAAAACAACAACACAAAAAAAAAACCAACGGGCAAAAGCATAACATTTTCAGTTTGTGCGTTTTTTTTTTTCCTGGCTGGAATTGGACAAAATCTTAACAGCAAAACAAGTTGTGGGAAGTTAGTGGGACTGTAGTTATAAATATGCATGCAGTTGTCAAGTGCTGAATATACATATTTTTAGGCGTCTTATTGATGAATATGCATATTTTAGAGCTCTCAGTCACACTAGCTCAGAGCAGTGGGGGCTTCTTCAGAGGAGCAGGTGCTCCTGGGGTGAGTCTGATAGGAAAGCTGATCGAGCTTCTCCCACCTATGGAGGTTGAAGAGCTCGATAAAATCTCTCTAACCTTGGTTTACAGCAACAGGTGCAGGATTCTCCACTCTATGCCTCTCTTTAGACTTCTTATAGATGGCTAATATTTGCCATTTCTTTCATCATATGGAATGCATTATGAAGCATGTAAAGCATTTAAGTGAGCAATGTGGGCTAATGAGTTTTTTTCCATACTGTATATGAAAACTTATACAATACTTACACATTTTTTTTAGAGATGTTGGAGGATAGAACTGGCTTCTCATGCTTTCCTCCAAAACTGCCAACAATGTTTGATTTGTCTGGCCAGGGCAGATGCTGATGTTTATCTTGGTGCTTCAACTTTCCGGTTTTTACGGTAAGATTGTGACTCAATCTTTAATGTATTTTAGCATTAGTTTTTGTGATTAAAGTTTTAGCAGCTTCAGCTTTTTCATGGATGTCGGTTTTGTGATGAAAAAGACTCTTGAAGGTGAATATTGAGGTTAAGCGTCACTTTTCAGCAGTATTTCTGTGTGGTTTGGACACAATTCTCATAAGTGTTTGGCCGTTCCTATCATACAGCTTTCAATTTTTAACTCTCTCTGAATTTATTTGAACTTATCTGCTCTGAATATCCATACATTTTTAGAGAAGATTTATTGGGCTCCCAAACCACATTTTGGGACCTTTGCACACCCGGAAATGTTACAAGACAAATAAGGAAATGATATATATATTTTCCATACATGATTGGCATAGTTTAAAATCATTGCTATATCAGTTGGTTTAACATTAAATGAGGTGTAGAATAATTAAAAATGTGGTGACACATTCTATCCTGCCTTCATGTGGAAGAAATAGAAACATCTCGCTTCCTATCATTTTCACTTCCTATCAACTTCCCACACACCAGAGAATGTGACAAGATCTTTTGTCCTCACATTAAATTCCTGACGCTGTGTGATAGAGCGACTGAGGGTTTGTATAGACTATATCTTTGTGCCTCTGCAGTGTAATGGCTTGTACAGTATTATCAAGTATTCTGTCATGTCTGCAGCCGCCAGGGCTTATTGATTGGTCACTATTACCACAGGCCAGAAAGGAACAAAATCAATGCACAGTCACAAAGACTTGCCAAAATTCCACAAAATAACACTTTTGATCTCTTTTTTTTGAAGTATTATTTTAGTATTTTTCAATTTGCTTTTTTAACCCTACAGAGTCAAAGAGCTACTTTCTTGTGCTATCACCCTAAAGTACAAAAGCTAAAAGTACCATAAAGGCTATAGTACCATAAAAGTACATATTAGTACCTAAAGTGTACATACCTGTACCTTCTGAAAGAGTATTGCTCACTGATAGTTTGATATATTTATGGAGATATTTAAAATGTCTATTAGTTGCAAACAGTACATTTTAATGGAAAATGAAATAACAAAAAAAAAAAAAACATGACATATGAGAGATTCACTGCAGAGGATTTATTGTTGAGAAATTAATATACTGTAATGTTACATTTGTGAAAATGTGTTTTGACTCTAACCTTAAAAAACAAATTAATTTACATCTTAATGTTGAAATTTTAGTCCTTTATGCCTGTTTCTGGACACTTGAAAGACAACAGTGTCTTGTTTAAACTTCCACAGTGGCCAGTTTCCTGACACTTGTTTATAGTAGAGTGCACCTGTCCTCCCAGATGACATCTCTTATCTGTGGAATTCAAGCAATAATGCCAAGCAGCACTGACCAAAGACTTGCCCTGTGTGAAAGAATAAGCATTCTAATTCACCAGGGGAGTCAGTGTCACCCCACAGTGAAGCAATAGATCAGGAGGACCGTCAGAGATATGACACTGGTGATCAGCTTCCTCTGCCGCTCTAGCTCAGTCCAATTAGAGCACTTGGTAAAAGTGTTATCTTTCAATCCCGCTTTCATCTCCCTGAATGAGGTGATGAAAAGGGGACAGAGAGAAGGAAAGACACAATGTGATAAAGGTTGATGGAAGTTTAATGAGACAGAAAGTTCACATTCAGCAAGGCTCTAAAAAACAAGAGATTCTGAATACAGAGACAGCCATTTTAAAGGCAAAGGGAATAGTTACATGAAAATTTTTAGTATTTTTACTGATACCAATAGAAGATGAATTGGTTTTTGTAAGATGTATTCCATACGAAAATTACTGGACATTTATATATACAGTGCCTTCCGCTAATATTGGCACCATTGGTAAATCTGAGCAAAGGTGGCTGTGAAAATAAATGTGCATTGTTTATCCTTTTGATCTTTCAATCAAAAAATTCACACAGTTCTAACCTATCATTGAAGTAAAACAATAGAAAATAGGGAGAAATTCTTGTGATGAAATAAATGTTTTTCTCCAATACTTGTTGACCACAATTATTGGCACCCCTCGAAATTATGAGTAAAATATCTCTGAAGTACATTTCCATTCATATTCACAATGTTCAGCACTCCAGGGTGATTATGGACATGAAATTATCCAGCCATGGTTTTTTTGTTTTACAGAAATATATATAGGAGGGACAACAAAGCCCAAATTCCCCAAATCATCAACACAATGAGAAAAAAACCAAATAATATATTTATGATGTGCAGCAAAAGATAATTAAGCTTCACCAATTAGTGAAGTGGCTTTAAGAAAAGAGCTAGAGCAGTGAAAATGACCATTTCCACCATCAGGGAAAT
>JAUMHE010000069.1:9687807-9706120 GCA_032359235.1 Enteromius mattozi | reverse complement strand
TATAGACCCAGCTCCCAACCCAACTTTGTGAATAGATTAACGGCGATATTTTTTTTATCGCGCGATAAGAGTCTCGCCGATAACGGCCCGCCACTAATATATATATATAGTGCTGTCAAATGATTAATCATTATTACTCGCATCCAATCTAAACATCGTTTATGTGTGTGTACTGTGTATATTTATTATGTGTATATATAAATACACACACCTTCATGTATATATATATTATTTTTCTATATAAATATATACATAATATACATAATACAAATATATGTTAATATTTTCAAAATGTATCCTGTATGTGGGTGCATTTATAAATACATAATAAATATACACAGTACACACACATATACGATGTTTAGATTGGATGCGAGTAATAATGATTAATCATTTGACAGCACTACTATATATATATATATATATATATATATACATAAGATCTTTAACATTTAAATACATTCAAATATGGTTTGTATTTGGTGGTTTTATTGAGTCCCACAAAAATATTACATCAAATAAAAGAAACAATGTTTCAATGTTAAATTCCACTGATATTAAGTTGTTACAGCTTTATACATTTTATCAAGAAATAACAGGAAAATTGCGTGTTATTTGAATAACTAACATAATGTAACAATAACAGCATGGCAGAAGCCTTTTGAAATGTCTGATCTATCTTGTAAAAAGCCTTTTACCATATTTTCCCAAATGCTCAAATAAAACTGCAAAAAGACTCAAGGATGTTTGAATTACTAGGGTATATTGTGTTCTTTCAAACTAACAGCAAAAGACCTTCAGTTTTTATGTGCTCGGATTCAGTCGTCCTACACCTTGGAAAATAGTTTTAATGCAAGCATTGAAATTGCTGAACCATTTCACCTGTTCTTTAGAATGCTTATTTTTAAATATATTTTTGAAAGGCCACTTACTGAAAGCAACGTTAAAGGCAAATAATAAAATACAAAAAAAAGGTATTGAAGTAAGTGCTTTAACAGCCTTTCAAAATGTTTTGGAGTTTAGCAGAGTGAATGTGGGCAGGACACAGTGAAATATCAGTCTATTCCTGCTTTTAAAACAAATCCGTTTTACAGGTCTGTAATTGAATCACAGACACATTGTAGAGTATGTGAGTAAAAACACAGGCTTGATGAGAGAAGGCAGAGCACTCAGCTGCTCCATTAATGAATCACTCTCGTCACTAAACTGGTTTTATATAGAGTAGAGAGGCCTGTTTTTACTTATATTTGGCACATCTTCATTTATGATAGAGCGTGTGTGGAGTTGATCATTTGGGAGTGCGAGTGCAAAAATAAAAAGAGATTTTAAACATCACTTCAAGAATAACAAAAAGACTTTCGGTACATCTCTTCATCCACAAATGCCAGTGATTGTTTTGGTTACACATCAAACGCATCAAAGGATATATTGGGTTTCAATCTCATCTTGTTACCTACTTCCTGTCTCCAGATTCCCCTCTCATTTTTGTCTTTATCACATTGTTCCAGATGCCCAGCATGATGTCCTGATGGTGCAGATGTATCTGATTGTGTAGCACTCTATTGATCTGCAGAACGATGCAGCTTCATACCTGGTGAGCCGCTCTGCCTTTTCTAGCTCCCTTGAAAAGTGAGTTTTGCATGAGAATGTAACATAATACAAGGGGGAAGATGACAACGACAACAAAGCCCTGAGCATATCCCATTTGTTGTTAAACATATGAGAGTATATACTATAGGACATATAGTATGAAGAAAATTTTAAATGGAATAAACAAGAAAGAAAAAAACTGCTGCTGATGTTCCTGTTGCTTTGGTGACAGAACTAATCAAGAGCATCTGTGGGTTTTCTTTCTAGAAAATGTATAAACTCTTCAGATGAACGAAACTTGTTCATATACATGTATATATATAGATTTCCACCAAGCACCTGGAATAATAACAGAGGGTAAATGCTGAATCAAATGGCATGAACCATCACTTTTAATTTTAAGTAACACAGAAACTTTGCTGCATTTCCTAGGAAATTGATGGACTGAGTCAAGGATTATTAACATTCAGCTACTTAATGCCTCTTCAGTCCCACAGTGTGGACGGTCCCCTGCCCTTTTAAAAACTAACAGAGATGTTTCAAATGTTTAAAATTGAGGGGGTGTGTTGAATGCTTTGTCTTAAATAGTTAAAGAGAAAACATTTCAGATTAATTCTTCACACTGTAATCTCATTACACACTTCATTGCTGTCCTGAAAGTGCATATGAAATATAAATTCTGCGGCACACAAACAGTCTGTTACCTTTATGTACAATATTTATATGAGTGTGTGTATACTGGCATTAAAATGTTTTGGATAAGTAAGATTTCTAATGTTTTTATGCTCATGAAGGCTGCATTTATTTTACCAAAAAGAAAAAAAATATATGAATAATGTGAAATATTATTCCAATTTCTAATATTGATTTCCTATACTTCAATATAATTTATTTCCGTGACTGTTGTGCTACTTAATATTTTTTAAACCTCTGATACTTTATTCTTTGATGAATAAAAAGTTACAAATAATAGCATTTTCTGAAAATAGATATCTTTTCTAACAATGTAAGTTTTTACTATTACTTTTTATTTATGTAACACTGTTTCCAACATGGATTACACAGTATATCAGCATATTAGAATGATTTCTTAAGGATCATGTAACTTTAAAAACTTATGTTATGTTAATAATGGTATGAGCGTATCTTTATCAAACCCCTAAACCATTCTGCCACACAACAGAACAACAAAAGCAGCCTAAACCGCATATAATGGGAGACTGTGTTGTTTAAAAAGTTTATTGATAAAAAGTTATGCTTGGCTTTAAGCAGCAGTAGTAGTAGTTTACTCCCTGATTAACTAAAGAATATTTGATTGGTTAGAATTTCAACTGAAGGTAACAAGTTGGCATGAAACATTTTAACTAGTAATAGATGAACACATACATGTTTAACATTTAATTTATCAGACAATTCTGTATTAACGTGTGAGAATGCTGATGTTGCTGTAAAAATATTAAAGTTATTGATACACACCATAATTTTTAAGTTCAGTTTTTGAGTTGAAATGAATGTTCTGGCTTTAACGCTTTGGAGACACTGGTAACATTAAGTCCTGGATTTGCCTTGGCACTGTTTGATCCAGCATCACATGGAGTTCCTCTAATTAGTGCAGCTTATTATAATCATACTACAATGGGTGGCACAGAGAATGCACATGATTAATTGAGTAATTAAGTTTGAGTCTCTGGGAGGTTTCACTTTGAAAATGAAATTCCCTTTTGTGGTGATGGCCTTAGAAGGATTTCCTTTTGTGTGTGTGTTGTACATTTTCCTTCTCTGTCCTTTGATCTTACTTTAACCAAATTCCCTTGTTGGAAAATATTTAATTTCAAGTACAATCGTGTCCTTAATAAACAATCACAGCTCTGAATTCTTTTAAAGAGTTTCAGAAGAGTTAGAAACTTCAACAGGAGACATTAAAAGCACAATATGTAAGATTTTTGTTATAAAATATCCAAAAACCACTTGCACAGTGTTATATATTTCATGCGGTTGTGTTCTTATGTTACCTCAAAAGTTCTGTAGGATTTGTAAATTCAAACAAATTCCAGATTTAAATTATGAATTGTCCCTGTTCATTGTCGCCTATCAATGACGCAATATCTGTGCTATCCTCGGTTTCACCTTATAGGGTGCGTCTCAATCAGCTCCTTTGTTCAGTAGCACTGATCAGGGAGTCAGCCATTTTAAAGGATGTCTCGATCATGAACGCCTTCCAGTGCACTGGAACGTTCGCTCCCTCAAAATCCCACAATGCACAGCAAAAACTAGGGAGCATCGGCACTCACTATGCTCCCTTACCGGAAATAACATCACATTTCTGAAGCGTGAAACATAAACCACACAAGTGAACGTGATAAATATAAAGACGCGCAACAGAATATCTGAAAATTTCGATATCATGGATCATGATTACACTCTCCAAAATCCCAAAAAACTGAGATGTATACAAATTGAGGCAAGAAGATATTGGAACAAATAAACGAGAACAAATATCAGCGTGGCGTTTCCAAAAAGCTGTCAACATGACTTGGATTTGGAAAAGTTCAAAAGAGTTACTTTTTTTCCCAGGTTCATCAGATAACTGATTCTTAAACCAGTACTGACTTGTGAAGCTCACACTTTTTGACTTCTTTGGGCATCCTGAAAATCTGTTTTCATTGTTTGCAGAACATCCATGGCTCTGTCTCTGATTAGACAAACATGCCGACAGAATATCTGTCTGCTGCAGACATCAGAATTGATTTTGACTTTCTCAGCAATCACAACAGACAAATAACATTTTAAATCAAAGTCTCTTGCCTATTGTACCAACTCAAATCCTACAGTCTAATATTATCATTTTTAGGTACCCTATACTAAAATATGCTGATTTTATTCAAGTATTATTAAATTATTTATTTATTTATTTATTTTGGCGCTGACTTAATTCAGTATGACTAAGATACCATTATATTTTTCTTTTAAATTTAGTTAATAGTTCTGTTATTTGTTTTAGTCCATTTATCAGGTTAAACTTAAAAGAGAAATGTTGCTTTGGCAACTAGCCAAAATAAGTTATATATATTTATATATGATATTATTTCAGTTAATGCTTATTTTATCTAAAGTAATGAAAATATTTTTAGGTTAAATAATGTTAATTAAAAGGTTTTTAGTTAATTTAACTAATATAACCCTGGTTTCAAACTTACTTTACTCTACGGAACATAAAAGAAGATATTTTGGAAAATTATTTTGGTTCATACAATAAAAGTAAAGGGTAACCAATATGTTTTGTTCAACATATCATCTTTTATTTTCATTTTTGGGTGAACTATCCTTTCACATTAGATTACTGCAATCAAAATATTTAATGGTCAGATCAAACGAGGATAGGGCAACGATTGTGCAGTGTGCCTTTTTACTATGAAAAGTAAAGCATTTAAAATTTAAGCAACATGACTGAGAAGTAGGTGCACTGCAAAAATCCTCCTTAAACAACAAAGCAACATACCCATCCACCCTCTGCTTTGGTGATTCTGGTATCTATTCAAACACACAGCTATTTCCTGGGTGTCCAGTGATGCGGCTTCTGTAATTACGGTTGGCACAGTAACCTGTAATCTACTGAAAACAGGGTGCACTGACACATTTGAAATGTCTCCAACTTTATGTATGAATGCGCAACACATCATTTTTGTTGACATGCGCCACACTCTCTGAAATCACTTTCTGTCATTTTTTAAAGCAAACCTGTCCCTTTCTCTGTCAATGTACATATATGAGAAAATGCTGAGAATGGAGGCTGTTATGAAAACGCTATTGTCTAACATGTCATTAAAGTCTAGCGTGGGAATTTACATCAGATGAAGTATCTTTTTGCAAAAGGTTTGGAAAAAACAGCCATTTATGGAAAACAGCAAACAGGACTGTAGCTGACTTCTCTGCCCTTTCCCGGAGTCTAAAATGTCTTCTCTGCAGTGCACAGAAAAACAAATACTCTGTAATCTAATGTGACGGGTCCAGACACAAGCACACACATTCACACAGACATTGTCAGCTGTTGGGACATTTCTGGAGGGAGACAGCCAAGCGCTCTGTACTAGACCCCTGTTCTGATAGTAGTACCAGAGGAGTTTTCCCCTCCAAAACAGTCCTTCCAGTGTTTGACAGATCCAGAGAGATTGCCACAGCTATCTACGTTATGTGTAGTGACTATGTGTGGTTCCCTGCAGGTTGCATGCTCTATTTTCACAATAGAAGTGAAATAATTGAGAGGCAGAATCAAAAGTGTATTGTAGTTTTATACTAATTATGGCAAAGCTGGTTTGGTATGTTCTCCTGTCTCTGTTTTGGTATATTCTTTGGTGTATATACTGAACAAGTACAAGTTATAAAGCCATTTGTCTTACTGGTGTTTCTAAAGGGTTTCAAAGTGGACAAATATAATTTTTTATTTACTTCATAGGTTGTCAGTCCAAAATTTTTTTTTTTTTTTAAAGATAATTTTTTTGGCATTTTTAGCCTTTATTAGATAGGACAGATCATAGTTGACAGGAAGTGAATTGGGAGAGAGAGAGGAGGAATGGGATTGGGAAAGGTCTGCGAGCCAGGACGCGAACTTGCGACGCCCGAAGCACAACGGCGCTACATGTCGGCGCACTGCCCACGAGGCTACAGGTGCCGACTCAGTCCAAAATTATTTTCTAAATGGGAAGAATTATATTATGCTCACCAAGGCTCTATTAATTTAATCAGAAAACATTGTAAAACTAATAATTAGTTTTCAGTGTCACGTGATCATCAGAAATGATTTAAAAGAGCTGATACGTGCTCAGAAAACACTATGTGTCTATTTAACACATCCTTGCAGAATAAATGATTAATTTATTAAAAACAAATGACTGAGATTTCACACTTTTGGACAGCATTGTACATATTATAATAATTATACGCATTAGACATTTTGAAGAGCACATGTATTTTAATTTGAAACATATAGGTGGTCTAACTGGAAAAGCAATTATCAACTTTTTTCATGATTCATCCTTCCTGCCAGCTCAATCAATCACAGTGGTGAGTGAGGGGAGTTCTTTATGATACTGGCCTTAATATAGATCAACTATATAATAAAGGAAAAGGAGCATGAGCATGAACTCAAGTCAAGGGGAAAGAAAAGGTCAAGTGCAGGGTTGACCTTAAAGCATACAATTATTAAAAAGTTCCATTATGTGGCCATGTCTGGATTTTTTCATAAGCACATACATTATGAGACTGTATCCAGAGAAAGCTATGTGTTAGAATTCCCACTGATATCAGAGGCAGCTGCTTTTCTCTTTCATGGATTGCAACTATCTGTCTATCAGTAGATTAGCAGGTGCGCTCTCCATCGCCCTCCGTCTCTCTGGGGGGGTAAACACACCAGCATCACGCCATTAACTGCTTATTGAGGCATCGTTTCTATCAATTACCTCTGCCTAAATCCCTCTATGCAAATCAGTCCTCAAGGACATGCTCAGCTGTCACTCTCCACCAGCCAGTCACTGTTTGTGCCATTGATTACAATGGAAATAAGCTCAGGAATGGGGCGGTTTAGAGGTGGGGCTGCTTATTATGACAAACTGAATTCTTATCGTTGCGAAACTTGACATTTGTCTCCATTTTCTATATCAGGACTCATCTTAATGGCAGGGTGTTTTAGGTACATTAGCATGTCATATTGCTTCTTTATTTAGAGTCACAAGACAGGAAAGAAAAAATAAAAAGGGTAATTTCTCTGGGGAATGTTGAAAGCCTGATAAAGGACTCAGTTCACATATTGAATATATAGACTTTTTAAAAAACATGAAAGTAGGGACATTTATAATATTACAAACGATTCTTATGATTTGTTTTATGAATTTTGATTTAGCTTGTAAAAACACTTCAAATTTACTGCAATTAAAAACAATAAAATATATATAAAACAAAAAAAGATCATACAACAACAAAAAAGTGCTTCTTGATTTTAAATTACAATAATATTTCATATTAACACAGTTTTTGATCAAATAAATGCAACCAACTGTTTACATACAAATGATTTGATTTTTAAAGACATTAGAAGATAATAAAATATATTAAAAGATCTAAGATGATAAAAGTTATTTTAAAAATTGGGAAAAATGGATTCTGGTGGCATGGTGTCCAAAAGGCATGGTGCTGAATGCAAACAGAAAGCTAGTTTAGTCTTACCTGTGAGACAGAAATAATTTCCACAAGGACTTCAAAGTCTCTGTTTAGGAAACAACTGGATACTTTGCTTGCTTCCTGTGACATAGAAGAGTGGCTTCTTAATGCTGGGCCACATTTACAGAGCATTCACCCTGCACCAAGAAACCAATTACTTTGACAAGGTCTGCAGAGCTCATAGCCATGCCCACAGTTTTATTGGGCTTCCAACTTAGAGGTGATTTTGTGTATGACTGAACACCATCAGAAGGGAGGTTTTCATCCACTGGGACTAAGGAATTGTACAACCCACATTAAATGAAAAGGAGGAGTTATTTCTGTAAAGCAAGGATTTAAATTAGAATGTGAACTTTCAGTTCAGCAGGCCTGATTTCATAAATTAAGATTTAATTAGGGAAAAATAGATCTTGTCATATGCTGTTGTAAAAGGAAATAAACTGTTTAAATTTCTATGCTTTTTACCCCGTTGGAAAATTCAGTCTAAGCTAGTAGCTATATCCAAACTATTCCAAGTTGAATTGACCGTATTAAGGATTCAAAAACAGGATTGACAACCGTATTCTGCTGCTTTGTGAACGCAGCCTTACATGGGATGCAAACGGGGAGACAAATCTCTGACAGAAAACCAATGTTCACTGAACACTGTCTCCTCCACGTCATGAATAGACACGCACATTACTGCTGATTGGATACTAGTTTGTTTTGCTAAATGGCCCGAATCTTTTTCTAAAGCATTTTTGAAAAATCGTATATGCCTTTAAAGTACATGCATGAAAGACTAAAGTGTGTTTGTCCTGTGTGGCCACAACTCAGAGCCTTTCAACATTGCGGCAGTTTTCTGTTCTCAGACAGCTTTTATAGGCCAGACTACAGCTATGAAGTCTGGGCTATAAAAGCTTTTTGAGAAAAGAAAAACTGTCACAACATTGAAAGGCTCTGTGGATGACCAGAGATGAGGAGTTGAGCGCGACCGCCTCACGCTCTTCACTCAACCCACTGTCACATGAACTGACATTTACTGCCAAAATACAGTAATACGATTCCTCTCTTGATCTGAGAGTGACTCTGCCATGAGAAAACCATAATTTAAAAATGTGAATGTCTATTAGCATGCGATTCACTGATATCTTACATAAACATGGACAAGATGAATGAAAGCAAAGCACAGGACACAATACTCAGTGTGATTGTGGTATTACTTTCCATTCTCCTTAGGAGCTTTATAAGAATAATTTGCATTTAATTCAATATTCTGATTACATTAGCTGCCAATTAGTCACTCTTCATTTATATCACCAGTGAACATGAAAAATAGACAGTAAGATTCTTATCTTGATCCCGTCTCATGCACAGTTTATATTGGTGAATATCAGCCGATTTAGTCCGGAAAAGACCGGCTGACCAACATGTGACGTGACCAACCAAAGTTTGCTCAGTAAGGGTGAATTTATCTGAAACGGTTATTCCATAATAATTTAGCTGCATGGAATTTAAATAATGAATAGAAAACACTATTCAGGGGCTTTGAATGAAATCAATTTTTTTGTAACTGTATAAACCAAGGTTAAACAAACAGCGCTTAATGGTAGAATCACGTACATTATGTTGGTAGTATTGCATCTTCTGCCCCAGTTCTTAATTTATTCTACTGTTGTGTTTTCTTTTTTATGACCTTTATTTGCTATTTTTTCATTCTGAGATCTAAGTTTACTGTCTGGTTCTATAAAATGTGGAAACTGTTTCTGTTCTGAAATTTCTGTTCTTTTGAAATAATATAGGTTTGTGTGGAAATCTAATGAACTTGCTACTAAATACTTTATTCAAGAATTGATGTCTCTTTTCTGGACAACATTGGCAAATCTAGTAAATATTTAATCACATCAACAACATCCAGTTTTCTATGCAAAATGCATTAGATGGTCAATGAACTGTGCTGTCTGAGCTTGGCATGAAAATAAACTTGCTGAGTGGCCTTGCACTGAATACTCACAGCAGAAATTCATTCCTCACAATAATCGCAATAAATTGGGTATTCTTCAGTTCCCAAACATTTGTCAGTCACGTAAATCAAAGTCTTTGTTTCATGCACCTTATGGATGATGGATGATGCAAGCAAAATAGCACAAACAAAACTATATTCACAATTTCTTAAAAGGGGGAAAAAAAAACACTAAAAGCGCTTCTATAATTTGATTTACACCTTTCCCCTGTATTTGAAAACATTTTTATGTGCTGACTGTTCAGAGACATGGAGCACTTCAAGAAGACTCACGGTATTGAGTTTTAGGGGACAGCGGGGTTTATTCTACATCATAATGTCTTACTTCTGCTTTGTTGCCAGCTCTTGCGTGCCAGCGAGGTGCTGATGCAATGTTCAGGGGACATATGACAGCATGTGTGTGTGAGGCTGTGCCAGCACTCTCTGTGTTGAATGCCCCCTGAGCCTGCAGGAGAATGTGTCAGATACAAAGACATCAATGCCTTCACACTATACAGGGCGAGATAATATATATTTAAAATGATTAATGAAAGGAAACTTTCAATCAAGTTGTGTTAGTTGCGTGTGTGTGTGTGTGTGTATACACACATTGTAAAAAGAGAAAACAGTTCTTTCTGGTCCTTGAATCTGATTGGCTGATTGGGGCTTTTCCAGCTGTGCCATATTCTAGTAAAACTCCAATTGTATCCCTCCAATAGCAGTATTTCTCACAGCAAGTCTTATGGCAGATGATCAAATTCATTATAATTTGATAAATAATATTGCTTTTCAGTGAATATAGTTTTTAGGTGAAAATATAGTTGTTCAAACATCAAAGTTTGTTGCCTCAATGTTTTTGAAAATGTATTTTGGCGCTTTTGGAGATGTTAGCTTCAGGGCATCAGTGGCTGTTTAGCGCTCATGAAACTGCCGAGAGCACCTCACCTTTCTATCTGAATTTGCCACTGGCCCTGATGTTTCTATAGTGGTAAAACATGAAATATAATTAGTTTGGGGTAAATCCAATGGTCAGTCTTTGGTTTCATTAATCTATTAGCAAATGATTTGAAGAAAGAGATTTGGCTGAGGGCAAAATCTCAGAATGTTATATTTATTTTATGCATATTTAATTCTGTATATCAAAGCACTGCCTTTATACTTTTGACTGAATTGCTTATCAACTTTTAAGATGGCTGTTGTTGTTTATTAAATATTATTATTCAATAAAAATAATTATCAATTAATCTCATTATCAAAATTCAATTATTCAGTGTATTGTACATTTAAAAAAAAAAATTTATTCTAAATCTCTTAAAGATAAATGTAATCAAATTATTACAGAGCTTGAGCTGAAGAATGAATGCTGTATTTAAATGCTGTTTTTTATTTAGTCCTACATTACTCTAAAAAAATGTTAAATTGTCTCTCTGTCTGTGCGTGTGTGTGTATAAATGAGCAATATCACAAGTGTGATATTGCTAATTTATACAAACACACACACTCAAAACAGAGAGACAATTTCTTTAACATTTTTTCTTTTTTACAATGATAAAACAATAAAACAAAAACAAAATATGCACTCTTCACATGAGTATTTTTTTTTAATATACATAAATGAAATGAAGGACTGGGTCAAGTAATTAGTGGAAGTGATCTGACAGTGTTATGATAAGTGAAGATGGAGCAATCAGAAGCCCCAGTTCAGAGACTGTAGAGCCCATCAGGACAGCTGTGGTGCTTTTAATCTCACAGACAGAGGCAGACAACCACACATAGGAACTAATGAGTCGGAATTCAGTATCAAAGGGTCAAGGAAGGTAAAGCTTTCTTCAAGTCTGCCTTTTATGTTTGACTACAGACAGGTTCAAAAGTAAACACGGAGCTCTGATTTTGTATCAGGGCCAGATATTACCCTAAACATATTACACCTGGTGTTCTTTGGAGACTGTTTGATGCTGCATGATGACTAACAATGCCAGTTGACCCATAACTAGGTCCTTCCTCTGAAACATTACTGACAAGTCCTGTCTAAGCTGCTTCTATCTGCTTGTTTGATCTGTTTGTTTGGATGAATTTGCACTGGAATTATAATTATAATATATATGGTACTGGGGTTATAACTGGGGGAGACTTTAAAAATCTACAGTTGTATCAGCCTTAATTCCAGGAAGAACAGCCTACTGTACATTTACTTTATAGTTTAGCGCTAATTTAATTCATAGCTTATTTATTCATGTCTTTGTATAGCATATAAGTAAATTGTTCACAGTATAGTTCATTTTAGTCAAAGTAAATATAGAAATGTAATTCATGCATTGCTTTCAGTTGTAATTACTTTCAGATGAGGCTTTTCTTCTTTCATTAAATTGTGAAAAGCTTTGCCTCCATTTAGACTTTAATTTTATTCCAGTGCATGTAAAAATTATATTTTGAACATATTTATTTAATATGTAAGCATATAATAATATGAACAATGTTCAAAATGTTTCATTTTTTTATTTAGTTTTACTGAAACTATGAATTTTTAAACAAAGTTGCTAATTGCTATTGCTAACAAACGGTAGCTTGATAAAGTATCTCACAACGCGTGTTAGTCCTCGTTTATATGATAATTCTTCATTAAATGTGAATTCTCTTCTAGGTTTTGTGACTACACACCAATAAACTGTATTGAATCTCTAAATGCACTCATATTAGAATTGACTGACATATATATATATACAGTAGATGTGTGTGTGTGTGTGTGTTTGTTATTGTCATTCAGTCTTTGCAACTTCACAACACGGAGCAGCCAGAGCAAATTATATTCTAAACCTTCTGTGCTAGGAGATTTTTAATTGGTGTTGCAAAGTGTGAAAGACAAATGGGGTTTATTTAAAGGGTTATCACATGTTTTCAGCATGTTGATGTGATGGAGCGAGACGGAGAGAGTTGAAATTCTGTATGTGTCTGCAGCTGTCTTGTTTTTCAGAAGACTTTCACATTTCAGAGCATAAAAGTTTTATTGCTCTCACTCAATGCAGTGTTTTTCATGGATTATTTATCAAATGGGGAGTGGCTGTTTATCATACAGCTAATCCGGCTCAGCACAGGTACAGGCTAACGGCTGTCTGCACACTCATCACCCGCAATAAATCTCCGAGCTCATGAGCCACAGCAGGAAAGACATGTCTCATTCGTTTGACTCCTGCTGGGAGGTCCAGAGAGGCGATGCAGTCGAGTGCCTTATTTGTTTAGCTACAAGAAGATCTGAAGAAGGCAAGTTGCATAGAGGGCTGCATTTTAATCCCAAATCACACAAAAATTGTGTTTTGTTTGTCAGGCATGTATTTTACACACATACATGATACAGTATATTTGTAAGAAGGCTGTTGTTCATATAGTCAAACGTTCATATTTTCACACATTGCTTGATTATAATGTATGGTACCTAATTATGCTATTCAGAATGAGTAAAAGGACACTTAGGGGTGTTTACTACGAATGAACTATATTAGTTCTGTAGTGCCACTGATTCGCACATGCTGTCTGACTTGTACTAAAAGGATTTATGCAAATATGTTAACTGTGCAAAACCTGGCCATTTAATGCAACCAGTTAATGTGGCACAATCTTTATTATACAGGAACTGAGATTATATTACTGTAAGTATTATTGTAATATTATTTCTAAAGTCCCTTAGAGATACTTTTCAAGCTACCGTTTGTTATCAATAGCAATTAGCAACTTTAAAACTAAAGAAAAAAAGGAAACATTTTGAACATTGTTCATATTATTATATGCTTACATATTAAATAAATATGTTCAAAATATAATTTTTACATGCACTGGAATAAAATTAAAGTCTAAATGGAGGCAAAGCTTTTCACAATTTAATGAAAGAAGAAAAGCCTCATCTGAAAGTAATTACAACTGAAAGCAATGCATGAATTACATTTCTATATTTACTTTGACTAAAATGAACTATACTGTGAACAATTTACTTATATGCTATACAAAGACATGAATAAATAAGCTATGAATTAAATTCACGCTAAACTATAAAGTAAATGTACAGTAGGCTGTTTTTCCTGGGATTAAGGCTGATACAACTGTAGATTTTTATAGAAAGAAAAATCTGTATCCTCTCTGTATCACTGTCTCCCCCCAGTTATAACCCCAGTACCATATTTTGGAATAATTTCAGTGCAACTTCATTATTTTCATTACAAGCGATTGTAAAACAAAAGATCAATATGATACAATATGTATACAAGTTTCTAAACTGTAAAATATACACTTTGCACCTTCTATATGTTACTATTTAAAAGCTGTTTGTGATGGGCTTTGACTTATCATGTGACTTTCTCATCACCACCTGCATTTGTTTATCAGTGTATTTCAAAACACAAAACAGATTTCAGTATTTCATTGAGTTGGTATATTACCATTACCATCAGTTAAAGAAATTATGGTATTTAACTGTAAATTTAAGTAAAATATTGCTACCGTATTTTTTTTTTTAATGGTAGATTTCCAGCAACCATAGCTGCAGTTTTTTACTGTACATTTTCCAGTTTTTTTTTTACAGTGCTAACCAACCAACAACTTTATTTCTCCATTGTTTTAATTTGATTATTGTCATTCACAGTGTTTCACGTGATTGTTTCATGTGATGTTTATTAACAGCAGTTGATAAAAAGAACTGCAAACATCCTACGGAAGTACATTGTAGCCGGGTCTACTTCTCTCTGTTTATGTCTATGATTAATCACGCAGATACTGGTCAGCGGTACCTACCCGAATCAGTCTAAATAGTCCAAATATAAACACTTATTATAAGTGTACTGTAGTGATTCAACACAAACCAAAAACACGGTTTAGAAAATGGGTTAATGGTGTACTCGCTTATATACATTTAGTAAATTTTTAACTCAAAAAAAGTTACGAACTGCAGCTTTAAATAAACTTTTTTTTTTAAGAAACTTTATAATATTTAGCACAGATAATCATCATCACGTTTTATTCTCTATTCGATGATAGTTTCCTGTTTTGTATTTCCTCCTTCACTTGCTAGTCACAAAACCACCTTCTTGTGTTATCCTTTCTTTCTCTTTCATCATCTGGTTCTCATTTGTTGGTTATCGGACTCATTTCAATTTTACTATACAGTATTTAATACTTACATCGCTCGCTTTTCTATTTCAGTCTTTGCACTCTAATCTGCTATCTCATTTCCTTTTACTCCCACATGATCTGGTACTCACAATGTAACACTCAATCACATTATCTGAATCCTCTATAGCATTTGTAAAATTTCTATCAAGATGTCTGCTTTATCATGTTCACACGTAGAATTCTGGAGACACTGAAATGACCCCAAGCTGAAGGTCCACTGACTCCTCACGACTATAATAAAGCTTCATATTTAATGACAAGAGGTTTCTTTTGTTCTTCTCTGAAACCACCATGTTCTGTTGGTAATTCAACTGTACTTTCACTCTCAGTGGTTACCACTTTTAACAACCATCACTTGGGTGCAAATTAAGGTTTGGTGCTTTTATTGAGCAGAATAAATGCAAATGTCTGTCCAGTCATATTTAAGCACATGGTTTTCACTGTCAGCCTTACTTTTCTTTCTATCTGACAATTTTGAACAGGCCATTGTCGTAGCTTTCAGACACCTATTTTGCTAACAGCACTCAGCAACATAAATTAGCTACCTGAGACATGTCAAAATCACTATGTTGGGACCTGAGAGTGTTGTCATAGTAATGCTTACGCTGATCTGATTGGTTGTCATATGCCAGCAGTTAATAACAGAAGTTGAGTGAAATTGCTGGCTTTTTGTTTTTTTAAGTATGATTCTGTTTCTTTCATTTAACACTCAAGTAGTTAATAGTTTAGAGGGCCATTCACACTATTTGATTCACATATGCTTACACAATTACTTAGTCTATGTTCAGATTTAATTGTCCTTCAGTCAGAATCCAGGGAGTCCACCTACAGAGTATGCCTAGTATAGTGAAACATAGTTGCAGTGGACCTAGAAAAACACAAGTTAAAAAATGTAGTCTCTGGAGACTTTTTTTTTTTAATTGTTTGTTTTACACATTCATGAAATAACAAACACTTCTGTATTATGTATTGGGTTCGTGTATCAATTGCATGCTGATCAGTGCAACTGCTTTAAATAATGCCTTCAAAAAGTTATTTGCAGTTTACAAAACACACACTTGCAAGATTTTCCAGCGGCACTTGAAACTTGATGGAGTTTTTAAAAAATGTGATCTGACAGCCGCCATATTTCTTGCTTTCTCCACCTCTCACCTGTGGGCATTGATATTCCCTCCATCTCTTCTAAGCCGCAGTATTCCGCCTGCCTCTCAATCTCTCCGTCTGGCAAATATTGATCTAGCAAAATGACTTCTCAAGGTTAGGGTTCTAGTTTGTGTGCTACAGTAGATAAGACGAGGGGCTTGTCATTTGCCGCCTGCACTTCTGAAGTCACGGGTGGAAGTCTGAGGTTTGCAAGAATCAGGTGTAAAATATTTTCCATCATGAATTGTGTACTGATATGTGGTTTTGTTTTATCCTTTTGTCTTGGCTGGATTTATATATATATATTTTTTTTTTATGAAGTCATGCTGCATCTGTATCTCTGCTGAATCTTGAGTGATTTGTTCTGGTATGAAGGGAGCTCTGTTTTTTCCCCCCAATTCTGCAGCTTTTTTGTGCACTCATTTATATGACTAATGGCCTCATATTAGCAAGACACTAAAGCACCAGTATCATCTTTGGCTGCTGTGTTGTGTTCATATTTTGCTGCTATAATTAGGACTCATGGTTTGCATATCAGAGACCCTGTGCTTATGAAATTACTGGGATTTTTTCCCCCAGACCACAAAAGTGCCAATCATTTCTTCAAAAAGAAAAAAAAAAAGATATTAATAAAACATCTGCAATCTTTTTGTGAATGTGTTAATGATGCAAAGGCATTCTCAATCTGGAAGCATTTTCAGAGTAATTACCATCTATTCACAGCTTAGCCCTGGCCCCAAAGCTTTCATCATTCAATTGAGATAGATATGAATGACATTTGCATTCAAAACAAATGTCTTTTTGTTCATGTTTGAGTCCACCCATCCATGTCTTTGTGTTTTTAACCTTCCTCACATAAAAAAATAATAATCACAATTTATCACCCATCACAGATGCGTTTGTATGTTATAAGACATTTTGCAAGCAAACAAGACTTGAAAAAGACATATAAAACAAGCTTTGAATGAATAGTGAAATCTGTATAGAGTTCATTACAGTTCACATCACAAATGCTGCGCATGTTGCTCACATCGATACATTGATCTGCAGTGAGCTGCAATATTATCATGCTTTTAGCAATGCCAGCCAGATGAGGCCTTTTGATCATTAATATGACAGGTTTTAACTTTTTAGCCCATATTAAGCTAGAAGTTGAGCCAAACATTTCAGAGCATGCTGTGAAACCGCATCTTCCCACAAATAATGCATAGCATAAAATTGTAGGCTGCATTCTGTTTTTTAGGGCTTTTACCATTTCATGGGTGCTGGGACTCGATACATCCTTTTATGGTTTAAGAAAAGCCTGAGATGAAAAGGATCATCCAGACATGGATGAACATGTGAGTGAAACCATGCACAAGCTAAATGATAAAGTGTATATAAATCTTTACAGGCTTCTAAAAATTGTACATACAGTCAACCTCATTGCTAGGTGGATTTATGTTGTGTGGCATGTGTTGATTTGTGTATCTTTTAACAATGTGTTCAAATGTCTTCTGCCCTTGCAGGGTCAGTCATGGCATCCACATGGTGCCCTAGATCTTATTGACACAGCTGGCAGGAGGGACAGGGAGGGCATCGCCAGTCTGTTCACCTGACAAACAACTCAAGGGCCTGAGCACTTTAAATCGGGTGTGTTCATGTAGCCTTAAGGACTCTGGGCGCTGCCGTGACCTTTTTATTTAGCTTGACATTGAAGATATTTGGCAAGTGTTATCCCTGCAACATACTGAATGTAAACCCTGGCCTGCAGTGATCTGATAGTTCGCTTTAGTGAGGAAAGTAAGGAGCATAAACCAGCTGGTGGAAAATATTAGGGCTACTGCTGTTCAGAATTGCCAGCTGGTTATGTTTGTGGTTATGTTCATTAGTGGAAATAAGAAGCAAGACTTGGTTTTGACTAAGCTTACACCAAGAGGATTCTGAAAATCAATAGTCATGTAGAGTTTATCTGAAAACAAACTGTATAATTAATGTGTCCATTGATTTGCTCTGCAGGGGAATGTCAGTTGTTGATCATTATTAGTAACCAGACATCCCAACCTGCAAAAAACTCATTTCAGGGAGAGGTGCCTCCTATAAGTATTTTTACACATGAATTTTACTTGAATAGAACCCAACTTGGTCCCACTTTATATTAAGTGTCCCTAATCCTGTGTACTTCCATAGTAACTAGATGTGTATGTAGTATGTAACCACAGTGTAAGTACACATTGCTACATAGTATCT